>WIGO01000071.1:6875-163400 GCA_014235945.1 Colletotrichum plurivorum
TGGGTGATGTATCGTGGTCGGTGATGTATCGTGGTCGGTGATGTATCGTGGTCGGTGATGTATCGTGGTCGGTGATGTATCGTGGTCGGTGATGTATAGTGGTATCGTGATCGGTCGTTTCTGATGCTTGCCGTCGTCACTCTTGGCAAACCTTCCCCGTCTTGTAGGTCAAAACAGGGTCATCTCCGTCGAACGATGGATGGACCTATACTAGTCACGGCCTGGGGTGGCCGGGATCGCGGGGGTATCCCGTGAAAAGACTGGCCTTCGGATCACCCTACTCATAGAACTTGGTCTTGTCCCGGTATTACTGAAGGTTGGTTATTGGTTCCATGTTGTTCACGATTGTACTTCCGAGTGACTGCCCGGGAGAAACTGCTCGGGCGACGTGCCGTTTCACATGAAGTCAATTCGAACGCACTCCTCGACCCCAATTTCTTACCTGCCAAAACTCCTCTACCCAGATGGACTTCGTCTTTCCAAAGACATCACTTCCTACTGTCAAAGCATGCACGGCAGATCTTGTTTTGCGGCCACGTATACGTATCTCGATCCATCTCTCGAAGCCAACCTCCAATAGCAATACCAAGTGGGCTGTTTTGAGGGAGGTACATACAGTGCTTTGCCAAGTATGGGTAAACTTCTGTAGAAAGTCGACAGCGTAACGAAGATGTTGCTTTTCACTAGGTGATGCCATGGTGCCAACATGTTCTGGGTAGATCGTCTGTATAGACCAAGCAGATGGAAAAGCCAAGAGTTAGACTAGTCAGGCCACAATGAAGTCAAGTATCAAATGGCTTCCGCTACGCCCGAAAAAGTCCCCTTTACTTGCATGTATGTGGCTGGACAATCTCAAGACAACACGACCCCGAGTTCGTCCAAACTACCCTCGAGCTTCTGACCTGAAAGTCTAGCTAGTACTAATCCGAAACTGAAGGCAAGTCGAGGACAAGGTCAGCGGCAGCGGTAGTGGCGATGCCACCTCCGCAGGCGAGGCGTTAATAATCGACTTGGGTAATGTACATAGTGTTGAGCAGGTAGGTGTTGGACCGATTGGTATATCATTGCTTGACCAGCGAAAGTGTTCCTGAGGCGGGCGTAGGGCTTCCGTTTTACATAACCGGGTCGCTGCCAGATGTCTCCCGGCATCCATGATCACTGTGGATCCAGCTTCAACGCCGACAGCCTTGACCAAGAACGGCAGGATATGACACGGCCCGTAAAATGATTCCATAGCGGCCGAGGCGCAGTTGCGAGTGGTTGATTGGCATTCGAGAACGTAATTAACACATGCCTAAATGGTGTCAGAAATATCTCGGTGCAGGGTGGCATCTCCTGGTAGGCGACTTAAAAAAGGCAGATGAGCCACGTCGTAAATCGACGGCGCGCAGTTGGGATCCCCGTTTCAAAATCGCCCAACTCAGATCCAGCAACCTTACTTTTCCTTGCCATCGCCTATCCAGATGACTCCCTCCCAGGATGTGCAGGCATGAGCGCCATCACACACTGTGGCGGCATGATGCATCGGAGGGGCAACACACGGAGAGGCACGGGTTGAAGAGATCGAACCAACGAGCATTGGTGTCAAATGGGAGAGGAGTAGTTCTGTTTTTGTTCTTTGAAATCTGGGACGAATAAATTTGGCTGTTCCCACAGGATCTCATCAGGATCTTGGTGTCACGGGCTAGAGCCCGGCCGAGATCTCCGGCTTTGCCGGAGCAGTTGTTCCGACCTCCGGCTCCGCTGGGCCCACGTTTATGCCGCAACACCGCCTAGCCGAGCACGTATCTCTGTAGCTAGGCGCCCACTCCTGTAAAGTCCTTCTCGCTCTTCAGCTTAGAATAGTCAATCGACGGCACCTCTACGTTGAACAAGCCTAGGGGCCAGCCCCTTACACTTGGCACTCCAGTAGCCTTCCGGTATCGAAACGCTTACATTGGCCTGCACCGGGCCATCAGGTAACGCTAGACCTTTCCGCTGAGGTTCGTGGCGATGAACTTAAGAACGTATTGGCGGCGGTATTGCAAGAACTTTCGAAAGGAGATGAGTTGAGGGGTCTCTTGTTGCCCCAGAGAATCAAGTTGGCGAATTGAACAGTGTCCAGACAGGCCCAATGGAGCAGAAACCTGGGAGTGCTCCAGCTGGTTAGCGAGATGCTTTGGATTGAAAGTCTTCGTGATCAAGATGCGCAACCGGGAAATCATTGACTTACAAGCAGCAGGTAAACGCCCAAAGTAGCTTGTTGCATACTCTGACGTCGAAGGAACTAGTCGGTGGCTGGCAGTTCCATGCGTGCTTGAACTGCACGACCCTAACGATTGATCCGAATTCGTGACGTCTAGTGCAGGAATAGAACTCGATGACATCTCCCGCATCAGCAGCATCGACGCAATTCATGGTTCTGCGACGCCGTTGTGTCTCGTCGTGCCTGAATGAGATTTGAGGATGTGGTCGAGTCGGTGGCTGGCAGTCATGCGTGCCTGAACAGCACCATTATTGACGAAGAATCCGAAATCGCGACGTCCGGTGAAGGGATAGAACTGGACGGCATCTTCCGCGTCAGCGAACCGAAAACAAGCCATTTTGCAGCGGTGGCTATCATGATCCATTGTAAGGAAGTGGGTCTTTGGGGATGCGACCACCTCAGACATGTTCCAGGACTCGCTGGACACGAATGCCACCAGGTACGTCGTCTTGCTGCGTTGCACCGTGTGGATCAAGGTTGACTGGCTCTCTCTGAAGCTTTTCTACAGTAGCCTACTGCTTAAGTATATGTTTGGCGACACCATGGGCAAGAGGGGGTTTCGAAAGAAACCCACCCATGAACCGGCGGGAAGTAGAGAAGCCGTTGTCTGAAGACGGGAAGCTTGATGCGCAGTGGACCGTGAACCAGTCTTTCGCATGCCTTTCGACGTCAGTTCCATAGTTAGACAGCACAGAGAGAGGCTGCAGTCACCCCACTAATCAACTGACGTCGGCAGCCATCTCCTTCAGCTTTGGAATGTGCTGGTCATTGTTTGTGGACTCGCCACACTAACCTTTCTCCAGGGTCTGCATAGGGCCCTCTCCCTTAAATGTGCTCTGAAGACAGGCAGGGTACTCCTCGATCATCTCAGCCGGAGGTGGCAATGTTCTCTTGGGCCCCAGACGAGTGCTATCCACCAGTGTGACGTCGCCCCCAGCGGCCCGACCACCGCGAACGTCTCTCCCTTCTCACAGCCTGTCGCTGCCACCGTTGAGGCCTGCCAGAAGCTCTGTGAGGCCAACGCGAGCTGCTAGGCCTTCGTCTTCGGCCTCCCCGAGTCGGGCAACACCCCTCTCTGCTGGCTGTACAATGTCCCGGCAGCCCAGATCCCTCCCCAATCGAACCCCAACCTCAAAGTCTTCGACAAGGCTTGCACACGTGTTCCCACCGCTGCGCCCACTCAGGCAGACAGCCAGGCCAACAATGGCGAGAACCAGATCTGGACCAGGGACAGCAACCTAAGAAACGCAACGTTTGCGGTGCCGCCCCCACTGGACCTGCGACCAGCTCGCCCTCTCATCTTTTGACTCGTGAGGACATCGCCACCCAGGATGACTGCCTGGCCCTCTGCAGGCAGTCGACCGGCTGCCAGGCGTAAGTGCCTCTTCCTTCTCCCCGTTGCTAAACTCGGAGAAACATGGCTGATTAGACTTCTCCCAGCATTGAGTTTGGCAAGCCTTCCGCCAACGAGCCTGTTCAGTGCCTCCTGTTCAACGTCCCTGGTTCTCAGCTTCCCGCGCCCACCAACGGCCAGACTTTCGTTGCCTTTGATACTGGCTGCTAAGCGCATCGTAGATTTGCGAAAGAGCAACATTGGCTTGGTCGCTGACTCAGCGATAAGAGATGCATTTTGAAGAAATCTCGAACCCAAATTCAGCTGTCAAGACGAAGTTGGATAGCGACGCGAAAGTGGATTTGACTCGACTCGGAAACGCGCACGCCGGAAATGTACTCTCATTTGTCTTTCCTTTGGTCATGGAAAATATCTCTCTTTTCACTTTTCATTATATTCTTGAAAACGGTAATAAGCAAAGAAACTTTCATAGATTCAATATTGATGCTGAAGTGTACACACATTCGGAGCCTTCATGATGCTGAATCGCTATTCCTGACGAGATGCTCAAGAAGCCAGCAAACGCCTCAAAGTCCATGGCTCTCAGTCCTCTATTCGGTGCCACAAGTCTACCCAAGTATACAGGAGGACGGTGGTAGACAAAAGTAGCAGCAATGACAATAATTGTGACGAGAGTAAATATAGTAATAGTAGTAGTAAGAGTTTATAGATGATTGTGTAACTAGATCCGGTTATGAGGAAACAATCTCATAATACCTAGGATAACAGAAGTTACGAATTATTGTATGACATTAGTTAAACTGATGCATGAGGAAGTTGTTGGATTCTCAGGGACAAGGAGGCAGCACATAAAGCACGTATGGGGCTCTATGACTGCGATGATGATTCTTGATTGATTGTAAGCTAGGGAGGGCATTCGCCAGCCGTGGGTGTAGGAGCCGGAGCTGCGTCCGGTGGTGGTCACATGCCCACCCACGTGACCCGCATCGTCCCTTGATCCCGTTGAATGTGCCGCATCATCCCACAGAAGTTGTTATTTTCAAAGCTGAAATTAAGAGCAGAGGGTTCTAATTACATCGAGACATACTACCTGCACGTTACAAATGCGAAGCAACTTCAACCTTGGTAAAGGTTTTCAGTACGTATCTCAGTAACTGTAGCTCTAAGAAATGACCCTAAACTCTAAAACAAAGCCTCTCAACTCTACGAATTGGTTCAATTAACTATTTTCGTTTGTTGACAACTCATAGACATCGGACTTATGGGGAATCAACAGTCAACCAAGGCAACGCCCCGAGTAAATACAAGTTAATCATCGACAAATGCCTGCTGAGTATTCCATCAAAAGTCTTGTTACACGTTATGTTTTCATTAATTACGCTTGTTGAGCTACGCCAACTACAGGTGCTACTCAAATCGCGCCACACCATCAACTCCTGTCCTTCAGCACACACCAGTAGGAATGGTGAAGCCGTTGCGGCGGTTGGAGGAGCTGTAGACGGCATCAGAGCCCAGACCACGCTTGGCGAAGGCGGTCCAGAGCTCGCACTGGTTGTCACCGCCAGTGAGGGCCTTGTCAGCGTCGAGGATAGCGTCACGAGCCTGGATGAAGTTGGGATAGCAGGGTTGCCTAGGTGAGTAGTTGTTAGTACTTAATCCAACACCGCAAAGTTGATGCCAGGGAAGAAGGACTGAAGGCAACTTACAGAGCCATGCCGTCGAGGACGAGCTTGAGAGTCAAGTACTTTCCGTCGGTGGGAACGCCGTCGCGGAACTCAGGCTTGGGACCGTCGTTCTTGCCGTGCTTATCGATCAGGTTCCAGAGGACCTCGTAGAGGATGGTGGCCCAGGTCTCACCAATGCGGTGGACGGAGCTGACGCCATTGATGGTGGAGTAAGTGTTAGGGTTCGTGGTCATGGAGGTCGAGTAGAGAACGGATCGGATGCCGACTGGGCTGTTGGCGACCCATGCGCCCATGGAGTAGTCGGTTGCGCGGGTGTCGGTTGGCTTGAGGCGGATGGCGGTGGCCATAAAGTCACCCCAACCCTCGCCCATACCGCCTGACTCCAACGCCGAGAGGCAGTTTGAGTTTGCTGGGCCTCCGGTAAGGCGGTTGGACACGCCGTGGGTGTACTCGTGGATCACGACGCCGGCCTCGAAGCTGCAATCGCGGCTGGGAGTCGAACGAGTCCATAGATACATGTACATACGGCCTGGCCTTCCGTCAGGTGGCGTCTGAAAGGCTGCGTTGTTCGTACCAGAGCCGTCCTGAGCGTTGAGAACGACGAAATCGTTGCCAACCCCCCCGAGTCCGTTATTGTTTGTCTGGAAATTGCCCGCGGCCTCGTTGAAACCGAGCTGGTAGAGCAAGTCGTGGTAGTGATTGGCCGTGTAGTACAGCTGACTAATCGAGGCGTCAATGTACGAGGAAGGAGTGCTAAGAGAGGTGCTGTACTCGTAGTCGAAGTTGAACGAGGGGCTGTTGGGGCGATAATTGTTAAGGTACGCGCTTCCTCCGCTCGGATTACTCTGGGCTATTCCGTTATTCCCGCGAGTTGTAGTGTAATTGGAACCAGGTCCATCGCTGTGCCAGGCAAACTCGGAGGCGTTGATGTCCCAGGGGTCGGTGACCAAAATACGCTCGCCCTCGGCCGGATCGTTGACGCCCCAGGGGTAGACACGGTAGTCGGCCAGTTCGGAGGTGTAGTCAACGACACCGTGGACCTCCTCGGCGTTCTCGGCATCGACGTAGGTCAGAAGCCAGTTCGGGATGATTTCCGTCTCGACACGCCAGGTGAGTGCAAGGGAGCCGTCACCCTTTACGAAGTAGACGAGCTTAGCCTCGGGGTCGGAGACGGCGCCTGAGGTTCCCTTTATTGCGTAGACCTCGGTTCCCTCCTTAGCCTCGGCGGAAGGGTTGGTGGCCTCGACGGGCAGCTCGAGGATCTCCTTGGCGCCCCTGAAGCCGGCGACGGGGTCTTTGAAGTCTCGTTTAGTCAGGGGGCTGACCTCGGGGATCTCGCCCGTGAAGAAATTGTTGCCGAAAGAGAAGACCTTTCCGTCCTTGCCAATCTGTAACTTATTAGCGCTTTGTTTCCTCAAGTATAACACCGCTAGGAGGTTCACGGACATTGACGTTGAAGTCACCGTTGTCAACATCGAGCCCATGAATGGTCTGCTTAAAATTGACATGGCCCACGCCATTTGTGCCAACATAATGGTCACCGACGACACGGAACTCGGCGTTGGCCGCGAGCTTCTTGACGAGCTCGGTGGCGGTGTCGACGTAGGTCTCGCGCTTGAGCAGCGCGATGGGCGGGTTCGTCTCCGTCTGGGTCGCGTTGGTGTAGGAACCGAGCTGGGGCAGACGGAAAGCTTCGACATCAACACGGCGGCGAGCGAGACCCGAGTTGTGGCTGCTTGCTGGGTGGGCAAAGGCCGGGGCCAGAAGGCCGAGCAGGGCCAGAGACTTCATAGAGCGATACATGGCAGAGGACGGGGCACCGAGGAAACGGCAACGAGAGAAAGAAGGGAGCGGGGGCTGGGGCTTTGGAAGTGCCTACTAAGCTCCTGAAAAAGAGGAGAAAGACTGTGGGATCATCACGGTGTTTAAATGTCCCATGGCTTCGGGCCCTTTGGCTCGATGATGAGCTTCATGCAAGGCGTTAGGCAAGGAGCTTCCTCTTTGGACGAACCGAGTTGCAGCAGTAAAGGAGCTAGGCCTGACACGATATGGAGCTCCCGTATCCATCGCGGAGAGGCCCGTCCATCCCACCGGGGCTTCGTGGGGGAGGTTATCGATACTACCTAAGTCACGATGCTCGCTGAGAGAGCAGTCGAGGGTGCTTGCGTGATCCATCCAGCCGCAGCCCAAGACCACGACTCTGTGATTATTGCCTTCCATTCAGAGAAAAAGAGGGAAGGTAGTTTCCCCCCACCCCTGAGACGCAGAGGCAGTATGGTTGCATTGGCGCTTCGTTTGCGCTGTTGGCGCCTTGGCGGCGGGCTGCTTGGCGGTCCTGTCTTGGCGATTTCGGGGTTTTCGGCAGTCTGCACTCTACAACAGGTTGAGCTGAGCTGCGCGGAGCTATTCAAGCCAAGAGTCTAGGAGTATCGTCCTTCATTGCGCACATGTGATGTGAGAGGCAGGGGCCGGGCTGTTGAACTTGGAAGATCAGTTGAAGAGGAAGAGAGTTACGGAAGTAAGCTTATTTTAGACTATGGTAGGGTCCGTCCTCACTTAGCCAAACTGAGCAATGAGTTGACAGTGGCTTGCCTCGTTGATGTGCATGGACTTACCTGCCGGTTAACTGAGGTAGGTGGTATCCTGCTCCAAGTCGCGTGCTCGCAGC
This sequence comes from Colletotrichum plurivorum, assembly GCA_014235945.1. NCBI lineage: Eukaryota > Fungi > Ascomycota > Sordariomycetes > Glomerellales > Glomerellaceae > Colletotrichum > Colletotrichum plurivorum. Next base: position 14,828 of record WIGO01000071.1, read on the forward strand.
ACCTGCGCACAAGAGCGAGATAGAGGGGGCAATGGGGGATAATCACGTAAACATACAGGGCTTGAGGCCATCCCCGGGATGAGTATTAGAGTGCGCTCCACAGCCCGCGGCGGGATCAATACCTTAAACTGCAGCTCGAAAGTCGTTCCTGGTCTGACGAGTCATTACCGTCCTAGGGCCTGCATCTAGTGCAACGCCCGGAGAGGGTCTCGAGATAGAACCCGAGCTTGACTTGATCAGCTTACTTGATCATTCCGCGAGCATCTCGGGAACTTTTGCGATAGAGGACCTCTGATGAACTCGACTGCCCTGTATGGCCAGCTCCAAGTAACGCCGCAGACAGATACTCGATGCAAGTCGCAACCGAACCATCCGACGCTGCAGCCAACGCACTCGCCAAAGGGCACGAATGAAGGAGGTAACACCGTCACCGTCCTCACTTTCTATATTCGGGGTCCGTGTAACCGATAGAGAACCATTCAGTTGAGCCTATCGCTAAAAAAGTCAAGTCTCGGGATGCCCACGCACCAAATCTCGGTACATGATGGCTGTGCGCGAGAGCCGCAGACCTTCCTCTTCGGGCATCGCCCGCCGGCGCGATGGGACGACGTGATTCCCTCGGGGCCTGTTTTCCGACCCTGCCACAGCACTCATGCGCATGCCGTTCCCCTCCACAGAAGGGGCAAGCCTCGGCTATCCGTCCGAGAGGGTGCGATGCCGGGTAAAGAGCACGAAATTGTTGAGACTTTCTGCTTCGAGCCATCTCGTGTGATTGTGGTTGTGGTGTGCGTTGCGTTGCATGCCAAATCGCGTCGCGTGCAGCCAGACTTCTCTTCTTTTTAGAAGGCGCTTATGCACGCCGGGCCTCGAACCGGGCGACTCACACGGAGGGCTCGGCCCGTACCGAATTGTGAATAATCAGTTGATCAATAACTAGCGATGAATGACATACAAAATGCAGAGCCCAAGACAGATGAGATAAGTCAAGAAAATCCTTCCTCCAATTGAGAACCCCCAGGTTTACACTTCATGTTCCATCAAAATGGCGCTGAGGGTACCGATCAGCTCATTGGCCGATTCGGGAGACACCTTCGCAGCAGACCCAAAGACTCCAATGTCCATGCCGCCCTCATTCAGCGACGCTTCAATATCCAATGCGTCCTGGATTGCTGTTGTTAGCTTTGGCGTATACAAACATGCTGAAAGTGGTGCTACTTACTGGGAATGCATCCAGAACTGCGTTGTCTGCCAGCCAAGCTGAGCATGCTGACGAACTGCGGACGTTGCCAAGCGCCCTCGTCAATTTTTCAGCCTCTGTGGCGTCAGTTATCGTCTCGAGCGAGACATCGCCGTGTTTCAGTGTCTTGTTGGGGTCGTCCCCGAGGTGAAGAAAGTTAACGAAGCAGTCGATCGTCACTCCGGTCCAGTCCTTCAGCTCCCAGAGTCCCACGGTCGAGTAAGACGAGATCTCATGCAGGTCCTCTTGCACCTGCTTCGCGACGGTCACCAAGTCATCGGTGTCGTTGATATGGACCCTGAGTGGAACCAAGTTGAGTGTCGGGAAGGTGGCCTCCAAGTCTTCGGCAAGAGACCGGTTGGCATAGTAGACGCCGAAGACGACTTGGTTCGCTGGTCCTGGGGACGCCGAGACCCGAGATCTTTGCAGAGCCCTTGCGGCTGCTGCGAAGAACACCGCTGGCAAGCCCACCCCTTGAATTGAGCAAGTCGCCTGCAAGGCGACTGTCTGCGGCATGGCAGCACGCTTGAGCACCGATACTCGCTCTGTACCTTCGGCCGTTCTCGGGGCTGTGGGCAATTCTGTTTTCGAATAGCCTTCCAGATACTTGGTCCAGAAAGTCCGGTTCTTGCGCTTGGTATCCTTGGCATTGTGCGTCGCAAGGAAGGCTTTCCATGCACCCAATGGGAGAGGCGTAACGGTGTCATGCGATTGGATTCTCGACAGGAAGTTCTGCATAAGGGCCGGAAGGCTGAAACCATCGTAGAGTGAGTGTTGAAGGCTCAGTCGCAGAAGCCACGAGTTTTTCTCATCTTTCTCTGCCCTCAGGCGTGCTTGAGGCCAGCATTGCGCTTGGTTAGAAACATCCGGCTCTTCTCCGAATATTAGTTGTCTGTGGGGACCATCGAAACTTGGCTTGAGGACGACTTGAGCAAACGGGAATGACCTCTCCCCAGTCGCGACCAGACATGTGCGAAGAAGGGGCTCCGAATCGACAAGAGCAGCCCAAGCAGACTCCAGTTGGGCTTTTGTGACGACGCCACGGAGACGATAGAAGAAGTCGGGATAGAAAACTCGCCCGCTTGCGTTTTGCCATGCTGACATCATGTAGACTTGCATCGGCAGGGGCGGCAGAATCTCTTCGACCTGAGACTCAGCTAGGCCAGCCTTCGAAAAGACAACCTTGCTATCGATGGAGCTGGGCAGCTCATACACCGGTTGTGAGGCCGGCACCTGAGCTATCTCGCCGCTGCCATTGGGTTGGGCAAGCTCTGCCATTTGTCGAATCGAAGTTGATGTTAGCAGTCCGCGAACCCCGAGTGTGAGGCCCTCTTTCCGAAGAAGAGCAGAGACCTTGATAGCGCTGATCGAGTCTAGTCCCAAGTTGTACAAGGTATGGCTCTTGTTGATCGACTGCTCCTCGACGCCGGCTGCGTTTGAAAGGACACGCCTGATGATGGCTTCGGCAGGGGTCCATTGAGTATCATACTCGACAACATGGACTGTGTTCGACGCCCCTGGTTGTGGGCCGGCTTTTCGGTTCTGGAATGACGGCAACTGACAGATCGAGACACGATCGCCCTCAAATTGCAGCATATTGTCTTCTGGTGCGTCAATGATCTGCTGCAACGCTCTGTCCAGTTGATGGAGCAATTGGTGCGTCATGTTCTCGGAGACGAACGCGTCCTGCCCTGCGATGCGCCAGATGAGATTCTGGGAAGTGACCTCGAGCTCTGCGCAAACCGCAAACTCTGTGGCAGAGGAGCCTTGAATTGACTTCATGAGCGGGTTTGCCGGTCCAGAATCGGGATTCTTCTGGAGGATGAAGAGAGTGTTGAAAAGTCGCCCTCCAGCAACCGCTTGAGCCTTTCTCAAAGGATAGTTCTGAAACTCAACAATGTCGCCCATGGTCTCCTGGAGATACCGCAAGAAGTTCGCCGTCGAACCATGGAGGACACACCGCACTGCGACCGTGTTCATGGTCGGAAACATGAGGCTCTGCGCTTGTTCGGAGTCGCGGCCGGCTAGAACCACGCCAAAGGTGACCTCGAGAGTCTCGAGTAATGTTGCCAACGTCGAGGCCCAGCATGCTTGGCCGAGGACCTGCAAGCTGATGGCGTTGCGCTTGCAGAAGTCGGTAACCTGGACCAACCCCGCTCTTGACACGGCCTCCGTGCGGTAGGTATCGCCCCGTTGGCCTTGCCGTTTCTTCTCAGGGAGCAGAGATGGTTGCGTGTTGGCAAGATACTGAGACCAGAACTTTCTGGATTGATCGGTCGGTGTCTTGACCAAGTTCCGGAGAAAAGGTTCAATCGGCGGTCTGTCCACCAGTCGATTCTCGTAAGCGGCGGCAACATCTTGATGAAGCAAAGACAGCGACCATCCATCGTAGAGAGCATGTGAGATGGAAAGCACCAGCAGCGATTGGTCGTTTGTAGAGAGGATGGATAGTTGCAACAGTCCAGAAGTGCCGCGGCCTGCTCGTGCCGCATCCTTGTGCTTGTTAATGGCATCTTGGACTTGAGACGCATCTCTTGTCTGAAGCCGGTTGATTGTTGGCGGGTTTTCTTTCAAGACAACTTGAGCGAATGTTTGCTCGACTGATGGGTCATCAATATGGACAAACACCGTTCGCAGAATGGGGGATCGCTCAACGACCTTTTGCCAAGCTCGTTCAAACACGTCGATGTTCAAGTTGTCAGACAGCTCCAACACATCGTGGTTGAAATACTGCTCAAAGTCTGATTGCAGCATATCAGCCACCATTGACTCTTGCAGAGGAGTGGGCGGTAACACAGTGTCCACTTGTTGGGGCTCGAAGCGCGTCGACGACACAGCCTTCCACAGCTTCGTTTTGAGTTCCTCAAGATCCGACTGTTGATTGGCCTCCCGAGTGGATGGCTTGCTCTGGTCGAGAATTTTAGACATGGCGACAATGGTTTGAGACTTCATCAGCTGCGACAAAGTGAGGTTGTGGCCGCAGTGTTTCAGCCGGGCAGAAAGCTTGACGAGGTCAATACTGTCGAGTCCCAGCTCAAGAAGAGCCATGGTCTCGCTGATGCTGTCTTCCGATGTACCTGAGAGGGCGGCGATTTCTCTTCTCAGCTCCAAGGCCGCTGGAGTCCATTCAAAGTCCGAGAGACTGAGCTCGAGTGTCTGCTCTTTCATGTCGCCATCAACGGACTCGGGCCTCGAGGTGAGAGGTGTTCGAGGGGAGGCGGCGGTCGAGGCCTCGCGTGACGGATTCGCAGTGACAGGGAGGGAATGGGTTCCTCTGGAGGTGACGTCCACCATGGCCTCATCAATATCCTCGAACAATGAGTTCAAGATAGCCTCGTCAGCAACGTCTCTGTGAGCCACCACTTGCACGCGTAGTTGACCATCGAGCGTCGCAGACGCTTCAAATGCGATGGGATAGTCAGATACGCTGTAGTCATCCATGATTGACCACATGCCAGATGGCTCCGTTGATTGAGTAGACTCGATCTGGAAGACGAATAGGTTCTCAAAGATTGGTCGTCCTCTCGACTTGGCGCACCACTTCTGGATGTTCCGCAACGGCACATGCTGGAATTGCAAGACGGCAGTGTTGAACTCGTGGCACTTGTGGATGAGAGACAACCAGGTGTCTCCTTCCCTGAGGCCAGCGTAGAAGAGGAGTGTGTTGAACAGCGGGCCAATGGTGTTCTCAATTTGGTCTAGGTCGATAGACCGACCGGAGACGATTACACCAGTAGCAGCGTTGACGGGGAAGTGCCTCTTGAAAACCCAAGCCCAAAGCGCAAGAACCACTGACTGGAGAGTAACGTTGAGCGATCGCCGCAACGTCTCGAGATTGCGAGCCGAATATGTTTTCGTCCTCGTGATGACTGCGGCAGAGTCTCCGGACGGGATCTTTGGGAGAGTGTCAAATGAGCAGTGGCTCAGGTGCTCAACCCAGAACTGGCGGCTGGAGTCGTAATTTGACAAGGGCCCATAGGCGAGGGTGTCCAGAAACGAGGGCGCTATGTCATGCTCCTTGTGCTGATACTCTTCAGAAACCCAGCGCAGCATTGAGTCGAAGCTTGTACCGTCGTACAAAGCATGGAAGATGTGTACGACAAGTACAGTTTCCGCCTCCAGATGTGTAACTATCAGCTCGAGTGGATCGAAAACGCATCTGTTGTTCCTTTGGATCAAGGCTGGCATTGCGCTCGAAAGTTGCGCCTCGACCTCATCAGGACTGGTATTGCGCATGTCTCGCCAAGACAAGGGTGTAGACTTCAACGCAACCTGAGCGAAACCAGCGGGCGTCTGAATGAACTTCGTCCTCAGAATTGCGTGTGCTTGCACCAACTTTTCGCAAGCTGTCTTGAGCCTGTCAATCAAAATCTCAGGCGCCAGTTTGAGTCGGAACGCAGTGAAGTAAGCGCCCTCGTCTTGGTCTGACATGAATCGAGAGAGCATGCCCTCTTGGAGAGGCGTGCAAGGCGCGACGTACTCGATGTCCCCGTCGCTGGGAAGCGAGAGCTCTTGTACGGCAAGTGATCTGTACCGATGGCCAAACGCGTGGATAAGTTGACGCGCCTCATGAACACCATTGGTATTGTTGGCAGAGTCGCCCTGTTGCAGCGCTTCCGCCAAGTCGATGAGGGTTGGGTTCCTGAGAATGACTCTCGGCGCTGCGCCTAACAGACCGTTTTTGCGCATGAGTCTTGACACTCTGAGCGCTGATATGGAGTCAACGCCAAGATCGAAAATATTGCTGGACAGTGTAACGTTGGTATTGTCGCCCAAGAACTCTCGCATAGTTGACAGGATTTGCCGCTGAGTGTCGTTCGTTGGCTCAGATGACGGTCTTGATGATGGTGACAGTTGGACCAGCTTCTCTGGAGTGAGGGTACGGAAGAGTTGGTTCAACTTCTTGATGTCGGCCTTGTTGTTTGGGGAGAGTGGGATGTGCGGGACTTGGAAGATGTAGGACGGCACCATGTATCCGGGCAACGTGTCGCGACAGGCCTTCTGGACAGAACGAACCAGAGAGGCAGTGCCTTCTTCGTTGAGAACTTGTAGCGCGGCTTTGGAGGTCGCGGTTGACTTGCAGGCAACAAAAGACACCAGAATATCCTTGTCGAGGCTTCCGTGCTTGGTAACAAGAGTTGCAACATCGCTGACCTCGAGAACGTGAGTGCGAATGGAGTGATTGATCTCGCCAATCTCCAGGCGCTGTCCTCGCAGCTTCACTTGGTCGTCTGCACGTCCAAGGAAGTCAAAGCACCCGTCGTGTAGCAATCTGACGAGGTCACCAGTGCGGTACACACGCTCATCGAAGCTGGCCAGCCGTGGGAATCGCTCTTCGGTAAGCTCTGGTCTGTTGAGATAGCCCTTGCCTACAAGCTTGCCTGAGACGCAGAGCTCGCCAACAGCTCCTTTCATGACAGGAACGTCAGTTCCTGGCCGCAAAACATACGACCCGACGTTGTCAAATTGCTTTCCGATGTTTGAGGCTCGACCATTATGAGGCACTCGCTGGTACATGGTGACGCCAATGGTAGCCTCGGTTGGACCGTATGCATTGTAGATGACGCCAACCGGGCCCCAAACGTCGAGAATTTCTTGTTTCAGAGCCTCGCCGCCGGTGATGAAGACTCCTCGCGATAGGCTTGGAACCTCTGACGGGTCGAGGAGGCGTGCAAGACTCGGAGTCAGGTCTATGTGAGTGATTTCAAGTCGCCGAATGGTGCCTGCAAGGTCGTCGAGAATCAGATCTCGGGGAGCACCCACCAAAGTCATGCCCACCGACCAACTCCAGTACTGCTCTAGAACCGACACATCGAAGTGGAAAGAGGCAAATTGTAGCCACTTCGACGTTGCATCCCAGTGACCGTCAAACAGTCTCTGGAACGCTTTCATGGCCTGGACGGCGTTCTCGTGTGTGATCTCACATCCCTTGGGCGTTCCAGTGGTGCCTGAAGTATACAGACAGTATGAATTATCTTGAACGGTCAGGGATTCCGGTGTCGAGAACTCTTTGGAAACGGCGCTGAGTAGACTGTCGTCGACATGAATAGTTGGCTGTTCGACGTCAAAGTCAACGTCACTGTTGGTGAGAAGCGCCAAAGCTCCAGAGTCCTTCAATATGAATTCCTTTCTCGCTTTGGGGGCAGATGGGTCAAGGGCGAGGAAGGCGCAGCCAGATTTAAGAATGCCCAAGATCGAAAAGCATGCCTCAGGGCACTTATCAAAGTGAATGGCGATGACATGGCCGACCTTGGCGTGCGGCTGAAGAACGTTCGCAACCTGGTTGCCCTTTTCGTTGAGTTCCCTGAAAGTCCACTTCCTGGATATCGGAGTTTCGCCGTCAAATCCAGTGACGAACTCCAGGGCGACCTTGTCGGGATGTGTCTGAGCTTTGCTTTCGACGAAGTTGTGCAAGAATTGCTCCTCTGAGTGAATCACCGGCTCCAAAGGGGGTTTGATGGAGAATATTGACTGACAGCTAGCCCACAGCCCGTCTTCGTTATCATTGGGCCGCTGGGCAAGATGTTGCAGCACCGCATCGAACTGGTCAAGCAAGTGCTGAGCTTGAGCGTTGGGAAGCACGTCAGTCCGGTGGGACACGCGAAGCTCAATTTTGCCGTCAGCCTTTGGCTCAATTTCCAAGGACACCGGGTAGTCCAGATTGCCCTCGTCGCTGACAATCTTCCACGGCAAGTTTGTTTCGTTGTCGTCTGGCATGCGTTGGTAGACAAGCAGCGTATCGAAAACTTGAGTGTCTGGGTATCCAAGCCACCGCTGAACTTGACTCAGTGGCGCTTTTTGATGTCTTAGAAGCTGGTTGTGATACGCCAACATCTGTTGCAGAAGTTCGGAGTTTGACGGCCTGTTATGCGCAACGACAGGCACCGTGTTAATGCAGGGAAAGACGGCATGCTTGGTCTCTTCGTCGATGCGACCAGACAAAACGACGCCAAAGACAACATCTTCTTCGCCAAGGTACGCAGACAAAACTCTGGTCCAGGCTGCTTCTAGAAGAACTTGTACTGGGACTCCAACTTCCTTGGCTCGGCTGGTGAGGCTTGGGAAGTCTGTCGTAGCGAAAGCGGTCCGGGTGGCAAGTATAGGATATTGTTCAGAAAGAGGTGTCAAGACCGGGAATCGATTGACCACTGCTTTCGTTGACAGCTGCTTCCAGAATTCCTCTGTGTCGCTGATGTCTGAAGGTGACTGCAGAACTTTGGAGATTGCCTTCTGAACTGGAGGGTGGGCAGCAGGCTTCCGGTCTGCGAGACAGAGTGAGAGGTCCCGCAAGATAAGTTGCAAGGAGTAAGCGTCGTAGATTGCATGATGCATGATGAGATGCATATTGACGGTCGACTTCCCACGCTCGAGAGCGACGGCCCAAGGCGGGTACTGCAAAGCATGAAGCACCCGGTGTGCGGTGTCTAGCTTCCATTTCGTGACGTTGAAAGATTCAGTTGCGCCATTAAAAACAACAAGCGGGAGAGGTAAGCCGGCCTCCGCGTATTGAGCCATGGCAAATGAAGCGTCCCGGTGTTGCGTTGGCAGGAATCCCGTCCGCAGCATCTCGTGGTGTGAAAAGACTGCTCTCCATGCAGTTTCAATCTGGTCAAGGGTAATGCCGCTGTCGAGGGCGAACGACATGTAGTTCAGATAGTCCTTGCCCCCTGACTGGATGAAGTTACTGAGCATGGCGGACTGCAGAGGCGTACAGGGCAGGATTCTCTCGGCTTCGACCACGTAGGATGACGCGCGGACTTCTTGTTCGAATTTGGCGAAGTCGTATTCTTTGACAGCCACGGTACCGGATTTGCCTAAACGACCTGCCATCTTAGCGCACGTGGGATTTTCGATGACGTCTAGGGCAGAGAGTTGTAAGCCTTTTTCCCGCATAATGGCGGCGAGTTGAACGGCGTTGATGCTGTCAAGCCCAAGCTGGAAGATCGACGTGTTTCGACTGATCTGAGACACTGGAACTTTGGACAAGTCGGCCACGATTGATCGGATTTGCATCTCAGCCTCGTTCCATTCCTCGTCGTCGGGGGTAGTTGAACCTGAAACAGTATCTTCTGCGCCCTCATCGAGAGTCTTTTCGATAATGATATCGTCCAAGACCTGCCGAAGATGCGGTGGTAGGCTGTTCCGAGTTGGGACGCTTGATGATGGGTGCGCTACAACGCTCGTAGTGAGATGCACAAATAGGCGCATTAGTCCCGGCAAACACTCAGGTGACACTGTTTGACTGCTTCATTGTCAGTACGACTGTGTCACACTTGAAGAGACGGAAAGGGAACTTACCCCGTAGAGTGGAGTTTGACGAAGATTGAGTCGTAGGCGGCGTTTGGAATGACTTCGCAAACGATCGGGACCTATGGCCATAAATTGCGTCAGCTGCAGTTCGTTCAAGTTCTCGTGCCAGTAAGGAGAGATAACTTACGTCCATGGTTCCATTATCTTCAACCAACTCCCAGATAGAAGTCTCACGCTCCGGTTGGGAATGCTGCAGCAGGAGAAGAGAGTCAAAGAGGTGTTTGCCACTCCTGGAGATCTGGTTCTGTATCGAGCGCAGCGAGGTGAACTGCCGCTCGAGAAGCTGGGGATTCAGAGCCTGGAACCTTTTCAGGAGTGCCAGGAACTGAGTTGACGAAGACATCTCCAGCCGCACCGGCAGGGTGTTGAAACAAGGCGCAACCAGGCGGTCGATGCCATCCACATCCACCGCTCTTCCGCTCATTATGTTGCCGAAGCAGACATCGTTCTCGTTGTATGCGAGGCTCAGGAAAACTGACCAGACTGTCTGGAAGAAAGACAAAGTTGACACGCCGGCGGCTTTGCATGCCGATTGCAGACTTGCGAGGGAAAGATCGAGGACTTTGGTTTCAACCCTGGCTTGGTTCTTCAAAGGATGCTCGTGGGAATGAGCATGTAGGCTTCGTCGGGCGGGTCGGAATCCTTCGAACTGACTCTCCCAAAAGTTGTCGTTGCCAGCGGTAGAGTTGACAATCTCGAGGAGGATCGGAATGTAGTCAACTGGTGGTTGCAAGAGTTTCCCAGACGCGAGTTGTTCGATCTCTCCTAGGAGAAGGTCCATTGCCACGCCGTCATACAGTGCATGATGGCAAGTGAACGAAAAGTAGACCTCTGCTCCAATCTTGAGAATGGCAAGCGATAGCGGCGGCGTCCTAGAATCCAGCGGATCGGGTAGAGATTTCAGGCGCTCGTCAGCAGCTTCACGCAAGCCTTTTGCTTCCAGCGTTTGCCATGGCGTGGTCCAGACCTCTAGGATGACTTGTGCAACTGCGCGCTGCGTGTCTCTTGTTGTAACGAAACAGGTCCGGAGGATACCGTGCCTGAGGTGCATCTCATCCCAATACGCCTTCAAGTCGGTCTCGGGGATGTGCAATTTGAACACCATCTGGTTGGAGTATGACGCGTTGCTTGCTGACGACAGCATGGCCTCCTGAAGGGGTGTGCATGGAAGCACAGCAGAAACTAACCTGCCCCCCTCTGCGAATTGCTTCTTGACGCTGTCAACATACTCAACAGACAGGAAAGAACCCGTTGAGTCTAGGGACACGCGGCTCTTCTCGGGCTTCATTGAAGAAAGCTCCTGTGCCAGGCGTGCCACGCTTCCAGATCGCAAGATCAGGGAAACGGGCACCTTCATTTTCAGGATTCTTTGCAGCTCCCTAGCGAAGGGGATGGCGGTAATAGAATCCAGTCCCAGAGCGGCGAGAGGCTGCCAACGGGTAATTTCCTCGACAGGAATGCCGAGCACTTCGGAGAGCGCGGAAGCGATCGTCTTCTCTTCGTTCGACCAGGAACTTTCGGCACCGTCGAATCCAGAAGAGCCCGCGGCAAGATCCAAGTACTTCTGGGTGAAGTCGCGAAACGATGACTGCAGCCTAGCCCTGTCAACCTTTCCGCTTGAAGTGAGCGGAATGGAGCCGATGGGAATCAAGTATGTGGGAACCATGTAGGCGGGTAGTTGCGATCTCAGAAGCCCAAATAACGTCTTGTTGGCTTCTGTCAGGTCGTCGTTAATCGGCAGTGCCTCGTAGGTGGTTGAGGTATGGCCTGTTGGCACGTAGAAGACAGCCAGTTGCGTTGCGAACGAGTCGGTGCGACTGACGATTACCGCAGCACTCGACGTCGCGAGGCCGGAAGTGGTCAAGATGCTGCTGATTTCTCCGGTGTCGACGCGCTGGCCGCGGAGCTTCAGCTGGTCGTCCATCCGACCCAGAACCATCAACGAGCCGTCTGGGAGCATGCGTCCCATATCGCCGGATCTGTAGATCCTGCCGAGTTGCGGATGGTTGGTGAACTTAGACTTGGTGAGCTCTGGCATGCCCAGGTAACCTGCCGCAACCTGATCGCCTCCGAAGCACAGCTCGCCGGCGAACCCGATGGGGAGAGCTTGCATGGACCCGGGGGAGAGAACGATATTTGAGGTGTTCTCGAACGAGAAACCGAGGTGGTCGATGAAGTCTCCATGCTCCATCTTTTTGACCGTACAAATGTTTGTCGTCTCAGCCGGCCCGTAGCCTGCGCCTTGTTAGCCATTATCTGTAAAGGTTGCGGTCGACTTACCTTGATAGACCAAGCCGGTCCATTTCTTGGCGACGACTGTGGTCATCGGCTCGCCGGCGGTGACGAGAAATTCGACATTAGGGACGTTGCGCGGATCAACCAGAGCGGCGACAGTTGGCGTCATGCTGAGATGGGTGCATCCCAGGAAACGGATGGCGCGCTCCAGGTCTTCGAACAGGGTATCATTGATGCCAGAACACAAGCACGCGCCAATTTTCCAAGTAAAGAAGATTTCAAAAACAGAAACGTCGAATGCCTGAGAACATGCTTGCAGAAAACGGGAGGTGTTGCTGATGGGGTAGATCCGGGATAAGACGTCGAGGTTGCCCGCAATGTTGAGCTGGGTGACAACGACGCCCTTCGGTTTCCCGGTGGTGCCAGAGGTGTAAATAACGTATGCCGGACGCGACGGCTTGGCAGGGATGCGGATGTTGTCGTCCGCGGTGGAGGACAGGTCCTGTGAACGGATGTCTATGAACTTGCAGCTGGGGAGATCAGACAAGGCCGCCGAGACCTCGCCGTCAGCTAGGCAGATTCCAACTTCGGCTTGGTTTAGAATGAGCCGGACTCGCTCTGTTGGTGTCGTTGGAAGAAGAGGCAAGTACGCGCATCCTGCCTTCAGAATTCCAAGCATTGCAGCGTAGAGGGGAATCGATTTCTCCATGATCAAGCCGACAATGTCGCCCTCTTTAGCCCCTTGATCTCTCAGATGATGCGCAATCTTGTTCGCTTGGGAGTTCAGCTCTCGGTAGCTAATGGTCTCAAGCGAATCTTCTTCCAGAGAGTTGGCGAAGAGTACAGCGGTAGCGTCGGGTGTGGCGTCTGCTGTCTGCTCAAAAATGGCTGCTAAATCGGGGACGGTGGCAAGACTTGAAGGGCTGGCGTTGAAAACCGAGGTCAGCTCTGGAGAGAGGCAATCTTGGAGAGTGTCGATTTGTGCTTCGGGGTTCCTCAGCAGACAAGATACCACGGCGGTAAGCTGATCGGCCAATAAGCTGGCGTGTTCCGTCGAGATTGCGTCTGTGTGATGTGTGATACGGCAGGTTGGACCGTCGGCAGATGGTTCGATTTCAACCAGGAGCCTTGTTTCTAAGAAATCCTGGTGTGCAACTTCTCGCACCTGGCTTGAGGCTCTGTCTTGGCTGAAGAGAGATTCCTGATATACGAATAGGACGTCGAAGATTGAGTCTCCCGGATGGAGCCCGGACAGTTTCTTGATTTCGTTGAGGGGGAGAATGCCATGCTGTAGAGCCTGGCGATTCGCGGCGTGTATCGCACGAATGAGATCAAGTTTAGACGCCATTTCCTTCAGCTTGGCCCGAAGGGGTGTGGAGGAAATGAACGGGCCCATTATCTTCTCAACGTTGGGGATTGGAATCGTTCTGCCAGAGGAAACCGAGCCGATGACCACGTCGGGTTGTCCCTGGAGGCCAGCCCAGAGCCAAAGCAAGGCGGCTTGAAAGAAGACTTGGGGATGACATTGGAAAGCCCTAGCTCCTTCTTCGAGATCGTCTTGTGAGACGTTCAGCTGCTTGGTGATCGTGTTGACCACGGCATTTCCGGGAGGGCGTCCCATGAGGCGTGGCAAGCTGTGTTTCTGCCAGCCAAGCAAGTAGTCGGCCCAGAAACTCCGCGATTCGTCCATCAACGCCATTGTTCTGGGATCACGGAAGAAATTAGCAACCTCTCCAAACTGAGGACGTGCCTCCAGTGATTGACCTGCTGAAAGCGCAGAGAGGTCCATAAGAAGCATGTCGGAGGACCACCCGTCATAGACTGCGTGGTGAATCTGCAGTAGAGCGGTGGCCCCATGACCCTGCACGCCGTTTCGTATGTGGACTTTAAAAGGGCGAAGGAAATCCTCATCCAAAACCAGTTCGAAATCTCGGTCAAAATGCTCAACATTCTGTACCGAGGACTGCGGTGGTTCGCAGAAAACGACCTGCCCGAACCCGCGGCCCAGGGAGACGAATCCGGACCGAAAGATGCTGTTGGCTTTTGCGATTTCTTGCATGCATCTTCCGACATCCCGGGCTGTAGATCCGGCGGGGAACTCGAGCTCGATCCAATTGCAATACGCCTGAGGGTTAGCAGACGTCTCTGCAAGCAATGAGTTCTGCAATGGCGTGCATAAGTGGATACTCTCGATGTCACCCTGCATGAACTCCAACTCCGGCCTTTCCTCCAAGACTTGTTTGATCGATATTTCGGCGTAAGCTGCCGTCTTTGTTTCGTTTCCCCGTGGTATCGAACCCGGAGATATCTTTCGAAGTCGCGAAAGCAATGCTGACAAGTCCCTAGATTCCAGGACATCCGCGGCAGACACGTTAAACCCTCGATCCCGTAACGCAGAAGCGAGTCTAATGGTTTTGAGGGAGTCAAGTCCTGATGTCGCAAGATGTGTTGAGGACGACACATCAAAGCCGAGGAGATCCGAGACGACCTTGGAAACCTCTTGTTCTAGTGGATCTACTGACCGAACAGAATGCGACAATTGGGCAGTTCTTGTCGATTCGTATTCGGACTTGAGCTGTTTTCGGTCAACTTTCCCTGACGGCAACCGTGGAAAGCTGTTCATTAGAACAACATCTCCGGGAACCATGAAGGACGGCAGCCACGTGCGGCAGGTCTTCAGTGTGTCCTCCGTCGTGCTCTCCTGATTCAAATTGCCGTCAATAGCGCAGAACGCCACCAGTATCCCTCCGAGAACAACGGCAACGGCGCTGTGGCACCCGGGCGTGCGCATTGCGGCCTGCTCAACCTCGCCCAGTTCGATTCTCTGCCCACGGAGCTTGACCTGGCCCTCGGATATTCTGCCGAGACACTCCAACGTCCCGTCTGGGTTCATCCTCGCTCTGTCTCCAGTGCGGTAAACGCGGCCGAACGAGGTATCGAAAAATGCAGTAGCGGTTTGCTCGGGTCTGTTGAGGTAGCCGTTGGCGAGCTGATGTCCACCGACAACAAGCTCGCCGCTCTCGCCGGGAGGGAGGATCTTGAACTGGTAGGGATCGCCCTCTTCTGGGATGGCGGCAACGAAGCAAGAGACGGACTCCAGTGGGAAGCCAATACTCGAAGGTGAGCAGTCGGTTGGGTAACGTGGGAGAAGGGTACTGTTCGCTGTTAGTGCATATTTTGACCAAGCATTAGTGAAATACTGACCAGTGAATTGCTGCTTCGGTAGGACCATACATGCCCCATAATATGGATTCGGTGTGCTCATTCCCGCCAAACTCCCTGACGACAGACTCGGTCAACATCTCGCCAATCGTCAGAAGTAACTTGAGACAAGGGGCGTGGCTTCGTGAGCGCAGAAGGCTGCCGGCAACCGTCGGTGTCAGCTCGCAGGCATCGACCTGCAATGTTCTGATGACATCCGGCAGATCGTTCAGCATGCGACCACGGTCGCAAGTAACTAGGGTACACGCGCGGAAAAGGGGAAAGAAAATTTCGAACACAGACACATCAAACGTCGGTGATGCAAACTGGAGGAATCGCGTGAAGCTCGGGATGTGTTGGTCGTGAGCCAGGAGACTCTGGGTCGCAGCGTCGTGAGAGACGCCAACGCCCTTGGGCGTTCCAGTTGATCCAGATGTGTACATGACATATGCCAGTCGTTGAGGTGTCGTCTCCAGCAGAGTGCTATTTTCCGGCAAATCCTGGGCTTCTTCTTCGTCTACCACCAACACGACTCTTTCCTGGCCATCTTGCGGGATCTTGGAAGCCAAGTCACGGGTGACAAGGACGACCTTGGCGGAGACATCCTGCAGGATGAACCTCACTCGCTCGGGAGGTGCATCCAGATGCAGTGGACAGAAGGCCCCGCCTGCCTTGAGGATCGCTAGCATCGATATGTAAAGATGTGGGCACTGAGAAACCAGCAGAGGTACCACGAACTCATCCTCGGTCAAGCGGTTTCCGACGGCGGCAGAGATCCGCTTTGCCAGAGCATCTGCAGCCCGATGAAGCTGAGGATACGACCATGATGTTTCTCGTCCATGGGCATCGAGAGAGTGGATTGCAGTAATGGAGTCATCCGAAGTGAAGTGGACGAGCTGGTGAAGGAGACGAGGACCGGGGACCCTTTCCGGGTGAGGGTTCAATATCGAGAGCTTAAGCTCGGGCTCGGGAGTGGCGTCATCCATGTTGGCAGGAGGCGTCGGCAAGGAAATGCTATTCCCACGACTGGAGAGGTGTTTGGGGAAGAGCTTTTCCGAGATCGTGAGAAAGGTGGTTCGGTGTTGTAGCAAGCACCCCCTTCATCGACCTCTAGACATTACAAAAAGGTACACACGTATTAGTCGGGCCCTCTTTTTCCAACGGACACAAGCGCGGGACAACGGTCAGTGCGCCCGCTGCCAGATCAAGACGGACCTGCAGAGGAGGTCAAAGAGACCACGGGCCGGGGAGTGCGTCGACCAATGAGACGTATGATGATTCACAGATCTGGTGGCTGCAACGGCTTTGTTTGCTTGTTCGAGGCGCTGGGCGACATGCCACGGGGACACGCGGGGGGGTCGACACGGGGTCGGCTGCGGGATGCCGGGCCTATGAGAACGCAGCAATTACCAAGCTGTATTCTGCAGCGCACTGCAGATGCCAGAAGCAGAAGGGCTGAGAGGGGGGTGCGTCTGGTCCGCTAGAGCTTCGTGGTGTCGATGATGAAATATGAGATCGTTCATTCGCGGGCGTATGACGGCGTGTTGTTCGACGACGGCTAATTCCCAAGACGGCTCGGCCCTGTGTGTGACACCACCTGAGACCTGTGCGTATGTTTGGCAGGTCTGCGGACCAGGGGCGGGTGTGGTGCAGTATGGAACGTCGACGTAGCAAAGCAGAGGCGCAAGACAGAGGGAGCTGGACTCTATGCGTACGACTATCCAACGCCAGCAGCAGCACGGGTCGAAGGTTTTAGGTGGGAGCGAGAGTGGTCGTTCTGCTCGGAGATCAGAGAGGGGCAATGCCAGGTGGTGGTGGTACGGGCTAGCACTTTGTGCAGCAAGGTAGTTCATCCAGCAGAATTCTGCTGGCTAATTATCTAATACTAGGCAGGCCAAAATACGTAGGTAGCTGGGGAGGATTTGTCCATCCCACATGGACACTCCCTCACGCTGGGCGGCTGGACACCAACAGACCGTGGGCAAGGAGGAAGAGGGAAGGGGACCCAGGCAGAGGGGTCGGTCCGGCGCTTATGGCGTCATGACCAGAATGAGGGGAACCGACAACATTGCACGTTAATGAGAAGGAAAAGCCTCGACGGGCCGTTGAACGGCCCGCCGAAAAGATTTCACAAAACAACATCAAGGCATCAACCGGCTTCCGTTGAATGACATGTATTATTTACTCGGCGCAACTCCGCTGCGATGGCAGCCAGGTTCATCCGTTCACTCATTTGCCATTGCAGTGGCGAGTCCATGCTGCATAACGTCTGTAGCACCGCATGTCGATGGCCGACAACCCTGTCCGATCCCATGGGCGGGAGAAAGCTCCTGACAGCTGCTGTGCGCCGTGGACCCTGCGACTTGACATGCATTCCCGTCTACATTTGTAGACTGTAGTGTATGCGACGGGGCCGACAAACCGTGGGTTCGGGGTTGTTGGCCTTCAGATATTACGGCTCGACGGCAGTCTCCGACCGGCAAAGTTCCTACGCATGAAGCCTTGTTTGGCCCGTCTCCACGGATTGTCTGTCACTTCTTCAGCCTTCGGAAATAGGCACAGAGGGGTGTTCGGCTTGATTAACCCTTGGTCTGGGGTTTCGTAGCATGGCGAAATCTGACGGCGCATCCAGAACAGGCCATTCTCTATCCTCTCCCCCAGACGCCACGCCATGATTCGCATCGTGCCCATCCGTGTTCGCGGCGGGTGGCCGATCTCGTCTGACTGCCGGGCAACGATTTCTGGAACTGGTAAACTCTCCGAGGCACTTGCCCATGGAGGCCATCCAAGATGTGGTGCCACGACGCGGGGCTCTTTTGGAGGGACCACTCAACCACCAAATCTCCGCGTCTTCGGTTCAGACATGCAGCGATGGTGGTGTGTAGAGGATGCTACGAATGGCGACGGACTGTCTGATGTGGCGTCGAGTGTCAGCCTGCGCCGGTGGGATGCCTAACAAGTGTGTATCCTCTGTATAATCTAGAGCTCATCACGTAGGAAGGGGGCTTTGCGTGCGAAGACAATCATGGCCTGGACGGGCCCATGTGACAACGTCGGCAGCGTAGACTTGGAGGAGCTCGGTCGTAGCAGTTTGATGCTCGCCTGCTCGCCTCTTGTTCCGGAGACGCATTCATGGCAGGGCAAAGGCGCCAAGGATGTCAGCCAATGGCGCAGAGAGTTCGCCGTCTTGCCGTGGGGTGCTGTCACAGGCCGTGTCACCTTTGCGGCCCGTCTGGGTGTACACTGGAGTACTATGGTAGTGTAGAGTAGGGATGAGCAGGGCATTCAAAGGAGGAGGTATAGTCGATGGTGCACGCAGCACAGCGTGGAGTGTGACCCAGATGTGGGGGTAGAACTGAGTCGAACGCAGTACGTAATCCCGCGTGGATTTCGCGTGTGTGCGTCCACTACATCTGTGTCGGCGGAAGGGCTTGATTCGAGATATTCTGTCTCAGAGGCGGCCTTTTTTTTTTTTTGGTGAGAGCTCGTCGCAAGCTGGACACGACAAGTCAGATCAGGGTGGTCATAAGGCGACGAGTCGAACTGCGGTTACCAACAGCAAGATACTGTGAACGGCTTCTCCCTGGGGAGACGTACGTGGTAGAATATCGTACCTATCCCACCCGGCTTTCGGCTCCATGTTAGGCGGGCCCCAGGCCTATCCAAGTTGGTCAAGGTGCGTCCGAGGTTCTATAGGTATCGTCCGTTCTCCTCCGTCGGAGACGCGGCGTGGCAGATGGGTGTGGATGAGATGGGATGTGGTGGGATGGGGCAACAGGGGATGAGAGCTTGGATGATGTCGGTGGATGCCGCCATGATGGATGGATCTGCTGGAGCACGAGAGAGGCTGGTGCTGCTCCGACTGCGACGAAGCTTGCAGGGGGGGTCGGGAATGGTGTCGGCACACGCGCGGATGTCGTCGGTGATGAGGCAGAGAGGAGAGGTGAGTAGGAGAGGAGGGGAGTAGGTGCATTGGCGCAGTCAGTCAGTCGCAGTCGAAGTGCGTCTGGGTGGGTGGGAATGGAAAGTGAAGAATTTTTCCACCTTCCCTGTCGTGCAGACGCCCCAAGACGGAAACACCTCAGCGGCCTTACTATGGTAGGTAGGATGGACGGCCATGGAACCACCTAGTAGGTAGGCAGGCGCGAAGGTACCTCTACACGACCTACTTAGGTATGTTACATGTATCGAGCTGTGCCTGCCTCCCGCCTCCAGCTAGCGCGAACCAGACGATGTTCTTGGGAAGGTGCCGCTGCGAGCTGCTCCTACTGGTGTTGTGCATGAAGTTGTCGAATTTTTCTTCATGTGCCTGGCCTGCCCTGCCTGTCAGTCTGCGCCCAGCACAGGGCACCTCAGGCCGTGATGGATGATCGCCAGTGGGCGTCAGTGGACTCAGGCGCTAGCGCAACGTCAAAGAGCAGGGACTCAGCAGGGCTGCGGCGCCTCAACAGGGGATTCTGCTGGGGGCATCGTGGCATCGTCACCGGGCCCAATACAGCAGGTGCGTACGCCTTACCTAATTAGACCCGGATCTTATCAGATTTAGATAATCAGATCATCAGATAACTCGCCCAACCCGACGCCAGTGGTCGTGGTCTTGTCCGAAATTCCCGCAAAGTGCCCACAGTCTTGCCTTCTGTAGACCCAGACAGGTAGGTACACTAGTAGGTACGTGAAGTTTTTTCCTTCTTGTCTTGCTGTATTTTTGTATCCCTCCTTTTGAGTCCTTTTCGGCCAGGCCTGGGGCGCTCCGTCATGCGGAGCCGAAACACCTAAGCCCGATCCCAAGAGGAAACTGCCGCCCGGTCTCCGTTCGGCCCTCAGCACGACACAGCCACCGGGAATAATGTTCACGCCAGGTACCAAGATGAATAGTTTCTACCTGCCTACTTACCTACTGACCTAGGTGGCGGAAGCATCTCAAGGTGAGGTGGACATGTAGCCCGACACCTAGGTATTTAGGTAGTGAGGTTACGTAGGTAGTAGGAGATCGGCCCTCTAGATCATCAGATAAGATTCAATTCGGAGGCGAGCTGCCCAGCACCCGCTACCTTGCGACACAGCTTACCACGTAGGTAAGGTATCTATTGTTGTACTTACTATGTGTGTGCCCTAATACCAAGTACCTACCTAAGGTATTTCTGGTCGATGATGGCACGAATGCTACCCACCCCTGAAAGGAAGCCCAGTCCAGTCCACGTCCCGAGGTCTCTTCGTCACCCCCCCCGGCCCTTTTGCCCGCTCTCGGAGCAAGTTTTGCACTCCCTCGACTCATGTTTCTTAGTGATCCTGCCGATGCGCCTCCACATCGCATTGGATCGCAAGTGCCCCGGTTCTTTCCACAATCCTCAGACCTCTTTGATATTTTCTGTCGAGGCCGGGTTTGGATCAGAAGACGTGTGATACTTTCACTGACGGCGGTCGTTCTTTACCGCAACTTCTCTCATCCCCTGGTCCTGGGGTACAGGTACGACGAGTAAAGTACGAATACGTACCTCGATTGTACTCGTACCTGAGGCACACGCTTTAGGTTAAGGTAGGCAGGCCCGTTCGGCGCCTTCCCTCGTGTCCGGGTCAAGATTGGATTGGATCTTATCAGATCCGACGATAACCCCGAAATCGCATCATGACCCCTCCCGCCCAACTCCACCCGCTGTTCCATCATCGACTTATTTTTTTCTTCCTTCATTTCCTGCTGTGTGTCTCACCCCCCCTCCCTGCACCATTTTCCCACATCGTCGTTTCTCCTGCATCTGAGTCTCTGTCTGGGTTCTGCAGCACGACCAATTTGGAGTGGGCCCTCACTACTCAGCACGATTGATCTGCATCATTGAGGGAGTAATCGGCGAGAAGTCCTCGTAAACCGACGGAATCCTCCTGATCGGCGCGGTTGTCACGGCCGAAGAACTCTGCTGCAGCCTGGTACTCTCCAATGCTACTGTGTACAGCCCGACCGTCGGGTTCCCTCAACTCCGTTTGATCTCGATGGTAATGGATCTGGCCAAGAGCAGCGCTCAGCGACACTCGTGACAACGTGAAGACATCGACACAGCAAGACTCAATGCATCAAAAGTCGCCAGAACTAAAATAACCTACTATGAGCCATCATCGTTGGCTTCACACTTGAGTGTCTCTACCACCCACTCGCGCACCAAACACACGCATCCCTCACCATAAAAATCGGGAGGCGGCTTTCAGGGTCCAGTCTCGATCCCCCCCGCGTTGGGAAAACTGTTCGTCGGTCTGGCTGGGCTACCGCTACCTACCGTGCTACCTTACCTCGTCTTGGCTTTTTTTGATCCTTCAGGCTTCGGACTTTTCACCTTGTTCTTCGCCTGTTTTTTGTGTTCTGTGCCTCCGGTCCATCCCTCCCGTCCGCTCCACTCCTCTCCAGCCCGGCACGTGCAAATTAGATGCCAAGTCCTGCGACCGCCGACCGCCGCTGATGCCACAGACACCACCACCACCACCACCATCATCAACACCACCACACCTTTTTTCTTATTTCCTTGTCTCTTTGTATCATTCTACAATCTGCGGTGGCACCGGTACCAGTAGGTGAGAGCCCCATACCGCCTACGTACGCTACATGAACATGGCCTTAGCATGGATCCAGTCTTGGAGAGAGGAGACCCAGAACCAGACCCATTTCTACCCAGGGCGTCCCTTGACTAGCGAGCCCATCTCTGGAGTCAGCCCGTTGCGACTCTGTCCCTGGCCCTGACCCCTGGATGTGGAAAGGCTTCCGTTGTGGATGGCCTCTTGCTTCGAGCCGAGCTGCGCTACGCGATGCCATTGCTTCCCCCTCCCCTCCATCTCCATCTCCCACCACCACAAAGCGACTCGAGCTCTAGTCCTAGTGCAAGGGTCTTAGGCGTAGTCCGGCAGAATGACAGGATCGCGGGCTCGATGTTGCCCCATTTACACCAAGAACCGAATGTTGCAATTTGAGTAGCGCCTCCAGATGCGTAGAGAAGACCCAGTCTCGACGGAGGCGTGCGCCAGACCAGGGCGGGCGTGCAGCGTATCGCCGTACGTACACTGCGGATGGATGGATCATGGCCCATGGATACATCACCACATGTACCGTCCCCATCTCCAAGGTCGCCTCGACAGCTCCGACCGAGAGCGAGGGACGAGGGTCCAGCTGTTCGCAGCCCGTTTGGCTCGGTCGATCACGTTGCCGCAAGTCAAGGGCAGCAGAGGGGGAAGAGGAAAAAAAATAACTGATGGTAGCCTCCTCTCCATCGGCCTCCATCCGTTCGTCCTACATATTAGCCCCTCGATGCCCCCCTCCCCTCCGATCTGCTCCTGTTCCTGTGCCTCTTGATTCTTTGCAATTCACACCTTCCTCTCCTCTTCCTCTCATACCCTTGAAACCCGCATCTTTCAATTTGCGGTTCACCATTCATACACCTGTCTAGGTACTCATCCAAATCGACGGACCTCAACCCCGAGCGCCACTTTTGACGAGTCGATGACGAACAGTGTGGCTTGAACCTACATAATCATCACAAGGAGGGAAAACAGACCAGCAGTGACACGCCAGTTAAAACGAAGAACGGGAAAAAATAAAAGGGGAAAAATCAGTCCAGCTCCCCCACACTTTCGCACCCGTGTCCCGCATTTACACCGGGCGTCTTCTACTTCGAACCGTCTCAAAAAAGTAACGGAACCAAGGTCAGTTGATGCTCCCACTCCCCGTGGACGACTTTGTACAAATTCTGGAGGGCCATGAAGCTGACGTCCTTAAAGCGCCCGATCTGCCCTCCAAGCTGTCCAGGCATTGGCACATAATCTGCTCGATCCGCTCGTCCAGAATCTTTACGCTCTAACCGCCCCGCGCGCTCACTGCGACCCGACTCACACACACACGCACTCATACACACACCCGTGCGGTCACCGCTCACATACTTGGTGGTCACACACTCACACACCCGCACATACTACCAATTATACACACATACACACACCCCCCACCATGTCTCCTCACTGCGACTCGCCGACCAGCGGCTCCGAGTCCGGCAACGGCTTCTCACACTTCAACGGTAACAGCAATGGCTTCGCCAATGGCAACGGCGCCGTCCAGCAGAACGGAAACGGCCTGAACAGTCACCAGACCGGCTGTCGCATCCAGCAGTCTCCCTACCTCCTCCCCACCGACCCCAGCGAGATTCACGACCTCATCTGCGTGGGCTTCGGCCCCGCCAGCTTGGCCACCGCCGTCTCGATGCACGACGCTCAGGAGGCCGGCCGCCAGCTCACCGGCCAGGCGCAGCCCAAGGTCCTCTTCCTCGAGAAGCAGCCCCAGTTCGCCTGGCACCCGGGCATGCTCCTCTCCGGAGCCAAGATGCAGATCTCCTTCATCAAGGACATGGCCTCATTGCGCAACCCGCGCTCCCACTTCACCTTCCTCAACTACCTCCACTGCAACGACCGCCTCGTCGAGTTCACAAACCTCGACACCTTCCTCCCCGCCCGCGCCGAGTATGAGGACTACCTCCGCTGGTGCGCCTCCCACTTCAACGACGTCGTCCAGTACGGCCGCGAGGTCGTCTCCGTCTCCCCCGACCCCCAGACCTCGGGCGGCGTCAAGACGTGGACCGTCAAGTCGCGCAACATCAAGACGGGCCAGGTCAGCTCCTACCAGACCCGCAACGTCCTGATCGCCAACGGCGGCCAGCCCAACCTCCCCAAGGTGCTCCCGGCCAAGCACCCGAGAATCATCCACTCCTCCCAGTACCAGAAGCTGGTGCCCCAGATCCTCAACGACAACTCGAGGCCGTACCGCGTGGCCGTCATCGGCGCCGGCCAGAGCGCCGCTGAGATCTTCCGCGACATCCACAGCTCGTACCCCAACTCCAAGACGTGGATGGTGATGCGCTCCAACTTCCTCAAGCCCGCCGACGACTCGCCCTTCGTCAACTCCATCTTCAACCCCTCGTACGTCGACGAGCTGCACCCCAAGTCGCAGGCCTACCGCCGCTCCCTCATCAAGGAGGCCAAGGCCACCAACTACGGCGTCGTCCGCCTCGCCCTCATCGACCACCTGTACGAGATGCTCTACCACCAGAAGCGCCTCCTCGGCACCGACGAGCGCAAGTGGCCCCACCGCATGCTCTTCGGCCGCAACATCGTCCAGGTCTCGGAGGGCAAGGACTCGGAGCGCCTGCAGATCCACGTCCGCAGCATCGAGCACGGCGAGGACGGCATCATCGGCCAGCTGCCCGGCGACGAGCTCCTCGACGTCGACCTCATCGTCGCCGCCACGGGCTACCAGCGCAGCGCCCACCTCGACATGCTCCGCGACAGCTGGTCGCTGCTGCCCGAGGTCGCCCCGGCCTCCAACCCGGCCGAGCGCGACGTCGTCGACGGCTGGGAGATTCACGGCGAGGGCGCCGACGCCACCTCGGGATCCAGGAAGCTCGAGGTCGGCCGCGACTACCGCGTGCGCTACGCCCCCGGCACCGTGGCGCCGGACTCTGGTGTTTACCTGCAGGGATGCTGTGAAGCGACCCACGGAGTGAGTACTTTTCCTTTTCCTTTTTTTTTTCTCCTGTTCTTTCGCTCTTTGTTTGCCCCTCTCCTCCCCACCCCCCCACTTGTCTTATGTAAGAGCATGGTGACTAACCAAGTGCCCCGCAACAGCTGAGTGATACCCTTTTGTCTATTCTTTCGGTGAGATCGGCCGAGGTCGTCGACTCCATTTTCCCCTCCACCCCCAAGGCCAAGGCCGTTTCCAGCTAGAGGAGGGATCATCTTCTTAGAGATATAGTTACGGAAGTGAGAGAGAGCATCATTGATGATTTAGAGTGTGGGTGCGCCAGAGAGAGAAAAGAGGACGGACTTGTTTTTCAGGGTAATCATTGTTTTTAAAGGTCATGGGATGATGTGCTGACGACATCTCTTTGTGTTTGGATTTTTTTCTCTTTTCGAGTCGGGTTTGAAAAAGACATGGCGCGGAGTTAGAATTTCATTTCACCTCTTTTGACTTATTTCCCTCCGGATTGATAAAACAGGACCAAGGTGAATTTATTTGATTCGACGCTTCATGGCTGCTCGGGATTTCTTTGTTTATTGTTTCGACTCTGTCTCTCAGCTCTTTCGGGAGTATCTGGTCATCATCATATGAGTTGATAATTGTTGTATAGTTGCCAATCGCCGGGATCCAACCATGTCGCAATCTCCTGCCAGATGCCTTCGTTCACTTGCAAGCCCGGTCCCGGCGGGAATGTCTGTTGTTGGTGGAGGTTCTGCTGGTAATCTAGGGGCGTGTTGCTGTCATGGGCACTCATGATTGCCTCACCTGGGCCTCCAATATGGGCGGCAGGAACGAGCTGGGGACCCTGGCGGAGGCGCTGGATAAGCGATCTAAGATCCTGCATGACGGTCGCGCAATCGCGGGCGTAGTTGCTACCGGTGTTGGCCTCCTCCTCGAAGACGTCAATGGCAAAGCTGACATCATCGGGCTCGGCCGAGGGAGAAGGCGGTGGCTGTTGGGGCGACGAACGAAGAAGCTCCTCAAGCATCAGGATAATGGCGGCGTTAAAGACATTGTGCAAGCTTGCTTGCAGGAGCTTGCGGCCATTGTTGATTTCAATGAGCCAGCGTGCGAGACGCAAATTGTTGCGGGCAGCCTCGGAGCACGCGGTGATTCGGTCATCCTGGGGATCAGGACCCCAAGTGCGATTGTTCGCAACCCAGCGCTCCGCAAAAGCTTTCCTGACGGCAACGAAGAAGAAGGGTCGGACAAGGAGCAAGGTGAGCTGTTTGACCCCGATCAGCAAGGAATATCTCGTGCTTTCTCTTCGCATTGTCGTTTGGGAGGGAGGGTGGGGGAGGAGAATAGCAGGGAAGGGAATGTAGCAGGCGACGAACGAGGGTCGGAGGAAGCGAGAAGGGAGCCGAGGAGGAGACGGGCCAAAGAAGCTTACCTGGTTGTGTGCCATGTGTAGGAGACAACACGCGGGGTCGGTACTCAAGCTGCCGTCGGCGGGCATCTGCAGGGCAGGGGGTAGAGAGGAGAGCCAGTTATGGAGCATGCTCCGTGCTCGTTCGACATGCCGCGCCGCTCCGTCGGGACGATGGTCAAAAGGGGCCACTCTATACGTGTTGCAGACAATGTGACCCGAAATGCGGGCCAGCTCGACGTGGGCTCGGAGGCCGGCTGCAGGGGGCAGGGAACTGCATGGGTGAGGCGCGTTAGCTGTTGTGTCAAACGACGAGGCGCTTTGTTGGTAGGCCGCCGGGGCCGTCATCGGAGGTAGGGCGTGCCCTCTCGCAAAGGACGGCTGCACGAAGACACGAGGGGCAGCAGGGTACGGGGCAGCTTACGGGGAATCGCAGGGTAATGGAAGACGGATTGCGTCGTCGGATATGGTAGGCGGGCGGCCCATAAGACAGCTGAGCCAGCGGTCAAGGATATACAGCGTCCAGAATACACGCTTGCCTCTTTCGTCGACCCAACCGCGATGGGCGCCGTGCATCATGGAGATGTGCATGGCGTTGCTGACATACATGTACGCAGCATCTCGGCGGTTCACCTCAATAAGGTAGAAGCCCATCAGAGCGAGGACAGCCACGTCACTGATGGTCCAGCTGGTGATGTCCAGTGGGTTGCCGAGGAGCATCCGCGCCCGGGCGAAGTAGATATGGCTGATGTTGGTTGGCTCGGGCATGTGGGCTGCCCTGGTTTGAGCGTGGCTGGTGACAGCAAAGGCAGTATGGTAGAAGGCCAAATGCCGATACTTGTCGCAGGCTTCCTGGCGGGCGGACGGGGAGATTTGAGAAATGGCGGCATTCGGTTCGACCGGGACGGAGCTCAGGTCGCCCCACCAGTAGATGCCGCCGCAGTGGAAGCTACCGCCGCCGTCTTGAATGAAGTGCCGGAGGTCGGCGAGCTTCTCGCCCATCTCGGTGCGGGAGGGCAGAACAAAAGGGTTGACGTTGGGATCCTCGTAGATGGGGCGAGAATCATTCGTCTGGTAACGACCGAGGGAGGCAAGAAAGGTCGAGCCATTGGTGTGATTCGGCTGGTGGACTGCCAACTTGACCACGGTAGACATGAACTCCTTGAGGGAGTCGAGAAACGTGGCACCGGAGGTTTCGCCGAGGAAGCGTGACTTGCCGTCCGGATCCGCCAACAAGCGGCCTTCCGTCTCGGCCTCGTCGTCGTTGGTGCCGGCATCGCTCGGACCATCCCTGCGCGCTTGGGCCGGGTGGTGGTGTTGATACTGCTGCGGGGGCGTAAAGGATGAGCTGGAGCCGGCGCGGGAGCCGGCTGGATCGAGTTCCTGCTGCATGAGTTGCTGTCTCTCGGCGGCGTCGGGGACCTTCAGCTGTAGGGCGCGCTCGGCAGCCTCGCACCGCCTCCGCAGCTCATCAAAATCGTTTCTGGAGACAGAGACCTTCTCGACGACGGTGGGATAAACACATTCCCGAGCCGAGCCGCGGCACTGGCGACAAGGCTTCTCTCCGGAGCACTTGATACGACGAACGTTGCAGCTATTGCATCTGTAGATACGGCTCGTAAACGAAGTTCAAACATCTTCCATGGCAAGCAAGACGGGTGTGTAAGAAGGAGTCGGGAACGAGCTATATCAAGGGTGCGGCGAGGTCGGGTAAGAGACCAATGGGAAGCGATCGCCAGGCGAGGCGAGGCGAGGCGGGTGTGATGACAGCCAAGCCGCACAATGAAGAAGATGCTGAAGACTAGGCAAGCAGGGGGGTAGGGTAGAGCAGGAACAAGATGGGGCCGGCCAAGTGTGAATCGAAAAACAGGGCAGAAGAGAAGGGTGAACTCACGCTGTGGCGACGCGTTTCCTCTGTTCCGGTGCTACCTTGTGCCGTCGAGGGTTGACAGGCAAACGGGACACGCGTGAGGCTTCCGTCTGGTTGTGCTGCTGCTGCTGCATCCTGGTGGTGCGGGCGAATGAGACCGCATATCACCGCCTCGCCGGAGCGGATGTGCGCGGACACGGGGCGGCGAATGAGCGACGGAGGAGAAGAAGCAAGCAGGCTGCCGGCGTTGGGTGTGTTGGCAGACGAGCGTGGCGGCGCGAACGTCGAGCTGAGTCGAGTGAGCTAAAGTGGTGAAGCGAGCGGATGAGAAGGATGAGGAGGATGAAGACAGGGCCCGTTGGTTGTTTATCCGCCGTTGATTTCTCGCTAGGTGGGCCGGGGGCAGTTAATCTGACAGCTACCTAGGTAGGTGTTGGCTGTCGCTTGTCGCTGTTCGGAGTGGAAGAGGAGAATCGCCAATCGCGCGGGCGGCTTCGGTTCAGAGTTCCGCTTCGCGTCGGATTCGGCGCGGGCGCAAGCGCAAAGGATAGGCTTGGGCTTTAGGCCTAGGCGTTGGAGTCAAATGACGAGCTGGAGGGTTTCGCCGTCCGATGTCTTGAGGTCTGTTGTCTGGCTCTGGTGCTGTACCCAGTTTCAACGCCCGATAATAATAGACGCTACTCGAGGTAAAAGTTGATGGGCTGCGTTGGAGTTGGAACGGCGGGTTGCGTGGTTGAACGTCGAAGTCGGATCCGTCGTGTTCGCCGACAAAAGGGAGAAGAGTAAAAAAACAAAACCACAGGCCAGTGCCGTGGAGAATGGAGATTTTGAAAAGGCGTCCGAATTCTTGTTTGCAAGCCCAGAGGAATAAACTGAGGCAGGCGGCAGCTAAGGTTGGTAGTAAGGCAAGGCATGGATGGGGAGGGGACGGGAGGGGGAGGGAAGGAGTGGAGTTTTTGGGGGCCGGACAAAGCTCCGTGTTAGTGCCGATGCGTGATGTCGTACCAACTTCACTAACACGGAGCTCGGCTGGGGGCGGGGGCTAGGTCGATTAAGACGACGAGACGCTGCAGCAGGTGCTGCTGTCAGCTTCCCATCCACAGGTTCTTTCCTCAATCTCCTCCTCCACCACCACCACCCATGGTAGGCGCTCACACTCTACCTACCTAGTACCTGAGGTACCTATTGAGCGAGGCAGGTACTGGGTGGCGGCTGCTGTCAAGATGTAACGTAACGTACCTTCCGATGCAGTTGGATATATTCCAACCTGAAGTAGGTACCTGCCTAGGTACTCCCAACCCATACCTTTCCTCACCCAAATCCCTGAGGTTCCTGCCTCGTCGCTCATGTAATACCTTTTGCGACAGATAAGGCAACGCAGGTACTGCGCGTGATGGGTGACGACAATGTTAACTGAAGGATGGCTCTCTCTCAGGCAGGCTGTGATGGAATTGTGTTGAAAAATCCAACCGAACGTGAAAAAAAGAGCTGCGCCCTGCAACGCAACATGCAACATGCACGCTGCAGGCCGGCTCGGTGAATCACACCCAAAATACCCCAGCAACACCGCCGCCCACCATCTCCCCTAACGGCTTATAACATACCTACCGGCCTCACTTGAATAGCACCTGGTACATCGAGGGCCCGGGGAGGGCTACGGCATCCTCGTCTGGCTCCCGATCAAGACGGGCAACGGGCGGCGGGCTCGGGGGGCTGCCGCTGATCATTGATTCAAACCCTGGTACTGGGCTGACTCGGCTGTCGGTGTGCCCAAAGTCGACACGCCCAGCCCGGAGGTAGGCACGTTACCTGGTGTTTCTATTCTTCAGCAGCTCGGGATATGATCCACGAGGATCAATGTTGTAGGTACTTACCATGCCTGCTGCCCACCAGGGGACGGGTACAGTGTACGTGGACCGGGAATGGGGACCGGCGGAAACTCAAAGTCGTGCCTTCCCCCCGCCGGTTGCTCTTGCCGAAATCCAGGGAGAAACCACTACTCATAGCGTCCTATCCGACCTCATACTGGTATTTGCCTCGTGAAAAGGCAGGGTACAGCGAAGTATACTCCGTGCCTCGAGTAACAAGGCAGGTAGCGAGTGTTCTGCCCACCGCTCGTCCTCCAGCGGTTGGTCAAAGAGAACTGCAGGACTGATGGGTGGTCATGCCATGCCATGCCACCCATCCGGGCCATCCCCTCCCTCTGAAGCAAACCCCTCCGCCTCGTCGTCCTTCCCCTCCGAGATGCGAAGGAAGCATGCCCGCCTGCTCGTGTGTTCCCGCACCTCCCCGACAATCTTTCCAGATTCACAAAGGTCAAAGCTCGCCTTGCGGACGGCGGCAATAATTGGACGAGGTCGTCTCACGCCCAGCGGCTACGCAGGCGCTACGGCTACGCTACCCAGGTCTCGACAGTTCGCTTAGGCGGGAAGTGTGCCACTAACGACGCCTCCGAGTTCCAGAACTGCCTGCTGCCGTTTGGGGCGGAGGGGGTCTTGGGGGCATGAACGGGCAGAGACTAACTGCCTGCCACTCGCGACTCAGGTTGCCTCGGCCGATTGCCCTCGGGTCGGTGGAACACTTCCATGGAAACTGCAGGTGCCACTGTCACTACCTATCGTTCCTGTCGTTCCTGTCACCTGTCAGCTTGCTGAGGCAATACGGTACCTATCTACCTAGGTAGGTACCTAAGGTGTCTACGACAACTTGGGATACTGGGCAGGTAGATAGGCAAGTAGGCAGGCACCGCCGCTGGAATACACAAAAGACAAATAACCAAATGCATCAACATGTTCTCGCGATTGTGGTGTTAGCCTTGCGTCGATATTATCCAAACAGATTACCTGGGCATGTGCCTCTGCGTGCGTGTTCATCTCACCCGCAGGTCGCCAACGACAATGGCGCCTGCTCGACTGTCGGGAACGTCGCGTGGAATGCCCCCAAGGAATCGAACAACAAATCCTCCCTGCCCTCCGCTGCTACGGCGAAGAACCCAAAAGGCTGCCCGTTGCTCGTCAAGTTGCCCAGGGGCGCCGTCGCTATGGGCCACCCCGCGGCCCCTGCGAATCCGACTGCAAGAGAGTCCGAGGCCGACAGCACGATGTCTACCCCCGCGTCGCCCATCGCCTTGCTGAGTCCGTATGTGCCTGCGAGTCGTCGAACACCGGCCACCGCCATCTGCCTTTCGTCTTCCGTCATGCTGGACTTCGCGAGTACTGCCGCCTCGAGCTCCGTCTGCGTCGTGAACGCTGCGGCATGTGTCAGTCAGCGAGCATTGTCGGGAGGAGAAGAGGGGAGGGGGAGGGAATCCCTGGCCATTGGTCGCTGGCCTCATCAGGCAAAAAAGGAGGCACACCCACGTTCAGGCAAAGCTTGCATCGCGTGCTCCTTATTCCAGTGAATCACATCCTCTAGGCTCCTGATGGTCCCGCCCTCCGCTGGCTCGAAGTTCTCGGCAAATTTGGCCACTTCCGAAGGGAACTCGTGGTCTATTTCCAGCATCAGCAATCATCACGAACCCTTTGAAGGCCTGCAAAACCTAACACGCAATGGTGTGAAGCGTCTGCTTGTTGTATGCGACGATGTCATACTCGGGAAGCTCCATCGGGTACACGACGCGGGCTCCGGCTGCGCGCATCTTCTCGACTGCGTCCCGCCAAGTAGCCCGCTGCACACACAGCCACTGTCAGTGGCCAGCCCACAGCCGTGCTTGCAGGACGAAGACCTACCACATGAGAGTGCCCCCATTTGTCTCTGCCCGTCTCGTGGATTCCCCAGAGCACATCCGTGACGCCGATGGACACGCCGTCCCATACGCTGCTTGCCTTGAACGCTGGCGATCTCGGGACACTGGTTGCAGCCTGCTTCAATATGGCCTGATCACTGTCAATGATGACATTATGAAGTTCGGCCAGATCTTGCGGATCACGGGCCATGATCCCGATGCTGTCGAAGCTGGCGCTCAAGCTGAAGACGCCGACGGTTGAAGCGCGGCCTGGCGTGGGCTTCATGGCGTACAGCCCCGCAAGACTTGCTGGGTAAACGGTAGATCCGCTCGTTTCGGTGCCAATGGCCAACGGACAGAAGCCGGAAGCGACTGACACGGCGGACCCCGACGAGGAGCCTCCGGCGGTCTGGGGAACACGTCAGTCGTCAATCAACCTCGAGAATGTAGGCCTACGGACGGGCTGCTCGGCTTCGGACAGGCCGTCGCGGCGATAGGGGGACTTTGTCTGGCCACCGTACGCGCTCCATCCTACGGGGGTGTTGTTGGACCTGCATGTGTCAGTCAGTCTTGTTCTCATCGGCTGCGCGGTGAACTGGCTATGTACTTGAGCCCGCAGAATTCCTGCAGCTAGTTAGTTCAGGCTATCCAAGTCGACTTCGCGACCTCTCACCGTCATGTTGGCCTTTCCCAGAATGAGCAATCCGGCATCGAGGAGCTTCTCGATTACTGGAGCGTTCCCTGCCGCCGTCATGGAAGCGAAAACGAATGATCCAGCGGTTGTCGGCATTCCCAAGTCGCCGCTCGTGACGAAAGTGTCCTAGGTACCTCCCGGTCAGATTCTAGGTTCTGCGAACGGTATTCCGGGCATCGGGTCTTGCCTTGACCACTATCGGGATGCCGTGCAGCCGGCTGCGGGTGCGTCCCGCCTGCCTCTCGCTATCAAGCTCACCGGCCCTGGCAAGGACGATTTTCTTCGGGCAAACACTGATGAGAGCATTAAGATGCTTGTTATGCTTCTCGATCTGCTCAAGGTATGCTTTTGTGAGCTCGACACTCGTCAGAGAGCCTGCCTGGAGCTTTTCTTGCAGCTCTAGGGCAGTGAAGGTAATGAGACTGGGTGGGGAGGCCATGACGTGCCAACAATTGCGATTCAAAAGTATGAAACTGTCAAGATTGAAGCTTGGTACACGGTCAAACGATCAATAGCCACTGCAGGTTTCCCGTTAATCTTTATGTTGTTGATACGATGGATGATGGAAGCCTGGAGGGACATTTGTATGTGCGGAGCGGTAGTGGAGCCTTGGTATCGGCCGGCTGTCATTGCCGGTCTTCAATGATATCTGCCTACCAAATCCATTCGTGTAAGCAATTCGATTACTCGACGGTAAGCACCTAGTCAAGTAGGCAGGCATGCGTAAACTGGCCGCGCTTACCTGAGGTATCCCAAGCCTGACGAGTTCCTTGAACGAGCTTTTGAGCAAGTTCACCACTGGATGCGAGCCCATCCACATGTTGGTGCGATGCCCAGCTCTCCAGTGCTGTGCGGCATCGGCTGCAGTCGGGGCCAGCTGGTGACAGCTGTCAGGTCGTCCGACGTTTCCATCCCACCTTCCTTTCTCTCCTCTGCGTCTCCTCATGACCTCATCTCATCTCCTCATCTCCTCGGCCGACACGGCAGACTCGGATCCGCCATGCTTCTTCCGTCTTGCTGCCCATTGAATCCGTAGCTTTCGAGAGACAAAGATCGGTTGGTAAACCCATGCGACGCGATGGCTGAGAAAACGAGGGCGATGACCCGCCGCACCGTGGTCTCGTCCTTCATCTTCAAGTTTCCTCCGGATGGAAGGCCCCAGGTCGCACTCTTCCGACGAAGCGGCAAAGTGAGGACATACCAGTAAGCTTATCTCCAAATTGACATCATCCAAATTCTCTCTGCCACGTTTTTTTGCTTTTTTTTTAGAAAAAAAATCACACAATTGACACGTTTGCGCAGGCATCGTTTGGCGCCCGTGTCGGGCAGCGTTGACAAGGACGACGTTTCGCCATTGCACGCTGCATGGCGAGAAATCAAGGAAGAGACGGGTCTATCCCCTGCAAATCTGGCTCTGCTTTGTCAGGGCAAGGACTACCATTTCGCCGACGAGAGCGTCGGTCGCGAGTGGTACATCCACCCGTTCGCGTTCCGTCTCAAGTCCCATCACGACGAGGCCAACATCCAGATCGACTGGGAGCACGAGGGCTACCAATGGTTCGACCCGCGAGACGTTCGCGATGAAGAGGACTTTGGCGGCGTCCCGCGACTGGCTGAGAGTTTGCGGAGGGTGTGGTTCGAGATCGAGCTGGGCGAGAGCAGAGGCGGGATCTTGAGCGAGGGACTGCTCGCCCTGCAGCGTGATCACGAGAGCGGTGCTAGGCAGTTGGCGGGAAAGGCCCTTGAGGTGCTCGTATCTGTCATTTGGCCCGAGGACGAGTCGCTGGAGAGGTGGTGGCGGAATGCGCGCCTTGCGGCATGGCACCTGTGGAAGAACGGGAGGGAGAGCATGGGAGCTGCCATCCTGAACGTGCTCGTTCGGTCGCTGGCCATCATCGAGCAAGAGGTCAAGCGCGTCGATGGCGAAAACGTGTCTCGAGAATTCCTGGACGGTGTCGCTTCGAAGCTTCGGCATTTCGCAACGTCTCGGAATGAGTCGGTCTACGGCATCTGGAAATCTCTCGAGGCCTATCTGCGGCAGAACAAGGGCTCCGAGGGCCCGATCCGAATCCTCACCCTTTCGTCGAGCTCCACAATACTCGGATGCCTCCAGAGAGCCATTGCGAACTTTGACTCTGGTTTCGACATCCGCATCCTCGAGTCGCGTCCGCTCTTCGAAGGCGTTTCCATGGCGTCGAAGCTGGTCGAGCACCTTAAGCCGATTATCGCCGAGAGGGAAAAGAGAGTGGGAGTGTCGATCTATACCGATGCCGCGGCTGCGATCGCCAGCGAGGATGTCGATTTCGTCCTGATCGGTGCCGATCTGATCGCCAAAGATGGGGCGACGAGCAACAAGACCGGGTCGCTGCCGGCGGTCTTGTCTGCGAGGCACTGCTCGCCGCGTGCCAAGATTCTGGTGCTGGCGGACAACGAAAAGATCCTTCCATACGAGCCCCCCGGACGGGAAGAGAACGAAGTGGAAGAGGTTGTCGAGTCTTGGAGACGGGAAGCATCCCTGCAGAAGGCGACGTTGACGGAGTTTGTTGCTTCCCAGGACGGAATTTCCGAGGAAGGGGGGCTGAAGGCGGGTGTGAGGAACGTCTACTTTGAGTGGGTGCCCACGTCTCTCATCGATGTTTACATGTTCGAGGACGGTCAGAAGAGCGCAAGGGACATCTCGGAACTGGCGGGTCGTATTCGTCGCGACGCAGATGCCTTCTTCGCCGACGTCTAACCTACATTTTTCAACTGCCTGCTCTCCTTAGGTATCCACCCGGCATCAGCAGTTAGGTAGTCTTGGACGAAAGAAATTAAACTTTCCCGTGTTAGAGACCGTAAATAAAGGTCCATTTCTTGTCGGCGTAGCGCGAGTTGTCGACCCGCTCGCTCTCGATGTCGTGCTGCGTCTTTTCCCGCATGATCTCCAGCTTCTTCCGGTTGACCGCCGCCAGGGTGAACCTGTACGAGACGTAGCCCACGAGGGCGGCCGCCACGAAGCCCAGGGTCGCGTAGAAGGGGATCTTGTAGCGCGGCTTGTAGCGCTCGCGGTAGAGCTGGGCGCCGATGACGCCCGAGAGGTTGCCGAAGCCGTTGGCGCCGAGGACCAGGGATCGCTTGCCGGGTTCTACGCACAGTGTCGTCAGCACCAGCAAATAATAAGAGAAGTTATCGCAAGCTTGCGTACCTGGAGTGTTTCCGCTCAGCCATGCCACGGTCAGGGGCGCCGCGACGTAGCTGCCCAGGAGGAGGACGCAGAGCGCTGCGTATTGGCCGGCGTGCGACTCGACGGTGACTGTTGCTATTAGGCCAACGAGAGCGATGAGGATTCCGCCAACAATGTGGTAGCCGCGTTCCTTGCTGTAGATTATTCAGACAAGAGATTTCGGGGGTTGAGGAGTGGCCAGGGGTAACGTACTGGTAATCAGAGCTTAGAGCAAAGGCGTAGAGGCCAAGCGCGCCACAGACGTAAGGGGGGACAGACATCTGCAACAGATTGTTATCGAGCTGATTCCTGCAACAATTGCTTAACATCTGGGGAGATGACCCACGAGGTTCGCCTGGATGGACGAATATCCGAGCCCTTGCACGACGAGCGGGAGAAATACCGAAAAGGCCTGCCCCGGCACGCTGGCGCAGATGTTGAAGACAACGATGTACCACAGCTTCCAGTCCCTCAGCGTCTCGACCACGTCCCTCCTGCACAGCCGGTCCTCCTCGATGCCGTTCTCGGAGTAGGCGTGCTCGACGAACGGGGCGTTGTCGCGCCGCACCCGCTCGGCGGCGAACCGGCGCTCCTCCGGGGTCAGGAACCAGGCGGAGCCGGGCCCGGAGGGGAGGAGGAACCAGGCGAGGACGCCGAAGAGCACGGTCAGGGCGCCTTCTATGATGAAGAGGTATTGCCAGTTTTTTAGTGGTCCGTCTCGCAGGTGGAAGACTCCGTAGGCTGCGCGTTTTTCTAGTTAGCGGGAGCGGTTCTTCGTGGCGTTTTCTTTGTTTTCTCTTTTCGATGATGTTTTCTCCAAGCCGCTTTTTCTGGGCTGAGACACAGCCTCAAGCCATAGCAACTGCCAAGATGTAGTTTTAAACACCTGCTATAGTCGCTTTGCCGACGGAAGAAACCAAAGGAAAATTGTTACGGCCGTAGCGGCGTGGTCGACTCGTCAAATAAAGTTTTGTCAACGTACCGATGGCCCCGGAAAAGGCACCCGCAACGGCGTACTGCCCGTAGAAGATGCCGACCCGGACTGCGAGGTCATATCTGCAGTAGAAGAAGGACAGGTAGGCCACTGCCGTCGGGTAGAAACCGGCTTCGAAAGCGCCGATGAGGAGGCGGGTTGCGATGAGGGCGCCTGTTGTTCTTGCGTTAGAACGTGTTTTGGCGACGGCGGCGCAACGAACTGACCTCGACCGGTGATGAATGCCTGGACTAGAGTGACGATTCCCCATGCCACCTTTTCGACGTGCGTTCTTTGTGTTAGCAAGCGAATCCTTCGGAGTTTATGTTCCTTGGTCCCCCTCCCTCCCTTTTGTGTAACCATACCATCATGATGGGGATCCAGTGCTTCGCCCCCAGCCATCGACCAATGGCAGCCGAGGGAGGCTGAAACAGGACGAACGTGATGAAGAACAGAGACACGGCCAGGTTCAAGTCGTCCGGGGCGGCACCAATGTCGGTGGTGAAGCCTGCGGGCTTGGGGGTTAGTTTGACGATGCGTGGCTTGGTGGCTCTCCGGGGAGCAGCGCAACCCACCTTGGGTCTGGGCGTTGCCGACGTTCCCTCTATCCAGGCCGTTGAAGAGGTAGAGAAGGGAGAGCAGCGGGAGGAGGGCGATGTCCATCTTGCGGTTGATTCGGCGGTTGATTCGGCGGTTGATGGCGGCCTCGCTGGCGGGCTCGGGACCGTCCCGCTCCTGGAAGCCGGGCGTCTTGTCGTCGGAAAACGAGGAGACGGGAACGTCGGCGCTAGTATTAGACACTTGGCTCATTTCTGCTTCTCTTTTCGGGTTCTGCTGGCCATTGGGCTGGTAATCGACCTGCCCAAAAAGCGGCGACACCTGATTCGAGTTGCCCATTTATAGATTTATGTAGTTGATGCTTCTCCTTTTTTTTCTCTCCCCATCGGATCGGTGCCCGTTCGGCTAGGAGCACGAATTGTGCCGGGGGGGTCGGAAGCGTCTGGTATACCAGGGAAGCGAGCGTGAACCTCTCTGCCGTCATGCCATTTTCCGATGTCACGTCAACAACAAGTTAGACAGCTGCAGTCATGGTCGATGATCCTCAGCCCTAACAGGCTGGCAA
The DNA here is from genome assembly GCA_014235945.1 of Colletotrichum plurivorum. Lineage (NCBI taxonomy): Eukaryota > Fungi > Ascomycota > Sordariomycetes > Glomerellales > Glomerellaceae > Colletotrichum > Colletotrichum plurivorum. The sequence goes on from WIGO01000071.1 coordinate 52,307, forward strand.
GAGACTGGGGGTGTGTTCAGGAAAGAAAAAAAAAGAATGCCGAGATGTGAGTGGTGAGCGGTTTAACGGGAGACGGGAAGGGGGAGGGGGATGGAATGGCGAGCATGATTTTCGCGGGTAACTACATACAGAGATGGCAAGGCCAGACCAGCAGATCAGACACACCTGAGTTAGACAGCACCAAGCGTGCAGGGGAGGTTGACGCTATTCTTTTTCATTTATTGGCATCCTCTTCCCCTCCCAAGAGTGGAGTGAGGTGAGAGATTCAGTGGGCAAAAGGGGACCCTTGGCTCTAACTGTTGTCCCGGTCTCGATTTTTTGGCCCCCAGCGGCATTTGTTGGTTTGTGGAACCCTTCGGCCGCGGTGACCCTTTCGCGCGCGCGCGTCCGCGCGGGCGTGTGCGCCCACTCTCACTTCCACGGAGCCCGCACTGCTCCGAAGGGGGGCATTAGCTTCTTACACCGTTGGAGGCTTTTTTTTTTTTGGCTTTTTAGTCTTTCGGTGGACTTTGGAGCCACGCCGTTCCGGGGATAGTGAAACGGGGGAGCGAGGGGAACCTGGGAAAGGCAAAAAGAACGAAGGAGGAAAACAAACGAGGTCGGCGGATGGATTGGATGGATGGGTTGATGAATGGGAGGGTCGGTTGGCGTGGTGGGCAACCCGCAGGAGAGAATGCTCACTTGACATTCGGCCATTCATGGACCGGGGGTCCAATCCCACGAGCCGAGACTCGCGACTGGTTATTATCATGGCCAGTGGTGTGTACTATTTACTAGTTTATGTGTAGCATGCGATGCCGTTACAACTCTGAGTGCGAGCCAGAGTCCGAGGTAATAAGTGGCGGGCTTGATCGACATCGACTGGCTTAGATCATGGTATAGTGTAGTTCGGACTCTGGGCAGCATTCCTCTCCGCGTGCCTTTGGGTTGTTACAAGGAGGCATGCTGTCGAGAAACATGTGCTGGGCAGAAGGTTTTCCCCACCGTTTTCCTTCACATTGAACGAACGCCTCTTCTCCAAGGATCATACCGGTCTGGTGGCTGGAGCCGGCCAGCCTGGCCCGACCTGGCGCAGTCCAGATCGCGAGAAGCCGCTCGATAAGGTACTCACGCTCACCTCGAGCAAGATCTGACGGCTGCGCCGCGGACCTGGGATGCGGTTCTTACCGACATGTGGGAAAGCGGCGGGCAGCACCTTGTTATGTATCAGCCCTGCCCTGCCCTGCCCTGTCTTCGTGAACCTGACGGTCCCGAATCCCCAGCTTGCGGGTTGGAAGTGATGCATTCCTTCGGGGGCGCGCATGTCTCACTCGCATATCCTCTTTCTTTCTACGTCAGTTCACACCCATGCCCCCCGGCCGCTCGGGGCGGCCGATCTGCTGCGCTTACGAGGTGCTCGATCCGGCTGGATCGACGCCCGGCTGAGACGCGACCTGATAGGGTGGAAATTGCGAACCTCCTGCTCGGGACGGTGAGATTCACGATGGCTGCCAAGATCTTGAAAGTGATTGATTCCAAGGCAGGAGGTCTGTGAGAAGGAAATACACTTTCTACAGCTTGCCTAGTTTAGTTGGACCCCTCTTTCTGTGACATCCGATGCTGTGCGGAGTTATTCCGATGGAACGCTTCTCTCTATGTCCCCGGCTGAGGTTCCCCGAGCCTGGTTGGCCTTGGAGTTTTGGCGTACACTGCGGGCAGACAGAAGTTCAAAGAGCTACTAGTATGTGCCAAGACCAGCCATCATTCCTGAGTATGAGCATGTTAACATGTAAACGTGCTAGCGGTGCTCGTAGCTCGGAGATGATGTTCCGTTGTTTTCTCCTTTCTGTTGTTCTCTCTATCTCGACGTGGTCGACATTGAAACTCATCTTCGTCTTCAACAGCGGTGGTACGATTCTCGATTATGCCCGTCCTTCGTTGAGTCAAACACAACACTGTTCGCCAGGGACCGATCAGTTCGGTCGCCACATATGGAGCCACTCCAAGTGCTGTTCCAATCAGGTGAGTCAGTTACCCATCACCCGCTGCGGGCGTGTTCCCACGTAGGTGTTGTTCCCGTGTGGGTTTGCTGGCGGGCCGTTTCTTGTTGGTTGAGCTTGTGTTGCATTCTACTCACCTCACCGTCGAACGACCATAGGCTGGCCAGTTGTGTGTTGCACAAGCAGATCGAACCCGCTCGATGTCGGCGCCCCTCCGACATCCACTTGCCCTTTCCTCGTTCGGTTCCCAAGACGTAAACACCTCCTCATTGCGGAAAGGAATTCGAATTCCTTGCGTCTCCTCCGCTCTTCCAAGTCCCCTCTCTCAACAAATGATAACTGTCTGCAGCCGAGGCTAGCCCTCGTTCATTGTGTATGTTCACATCTTTCCTATCTTCAGTCCCCAAGCAAGGAAGAGTTTTCTGGCAGCCGTTCGATCACTATTGCCTACCTAGATACGGCTGCCAGCCTCTATTTACCAACCAGGACGCGGAATTGCCTGCCGTTGTACGATTCACGACGATGTCAACGAGCCGCCTATTGCCGCCGGCACCGTCTCGCGCCTGAAGCAAGCTGCGGCTCGCCTGATTCAGGACACACGACACTCGCCGCTTTCGGCACCGATCGCCACGTCGACAAGGTCCAGTCACTGGCCTCTCCTCGTATTACTTTCCCTTGATGCTTCCTCTCCGATATATCGGCGCGTCGGTTGCTCTGAAAGAGCTACGCTGTTGTGGGCTAGGTGCTAAGAGTCAGAAAAAGGTGCAGCCGTGTTCTGGGCCCCGGGGCCGAGATGCAGATATAGATGGACCAGATGTCTGTGGCCCATTGAGAGGGGGAGCTCTCCAAATAATTCCCCGAGTCCCGAGTCCCGACCTTTTCTTTAAAGGTCTCCTCTTTTGCGGAACTCCGCTTGGCCAGCAATTTCTGCAGTTCTTTCTATACGTATCCCCGTCCCGTGCTGTTCAACATCGGAGCGCGGAAGCCCCTATTTTGGTTTGATAGTACGACTGTCCGACTCTACATAGTGCGAGGATAGCAGTCTTCAACAGATGGCATGCGTCTGGCACGCCGCACATATCTGATTGCGAACCGCAGAGGAATCAGTAGACTTCCTGCGGTCTCGTTGACAATGCCTAACTCCGGCTCCAAGTCGTCATCTGGCTTGTGGTCTCGTCTTTCAATGTACAAAGAACCGGTCGCTGGGGTTTACGCAGACACCGTACCCATCCAAGACGGTGGTGTCGTCCGCTCTCCGAGGCAGTTGGGTAGAAAGGTCGGCTTTTTACGACGCAGGCCTCGGCTTCGGTATTTCCACAGGCCGGACAAGATGCCTCGCTCGGTGATTTCAAAGCCAGCGTGCCGCTTCGTGGTTGGCCTCGTGGCTCACTTCCGTCTCTGGAGACTGACATCCGCAGACAGACAGTGACCTCTGTCGGTACGAACCGCTTCAAAGCACCCTCTCAACTTGGCAAGGCCCAATGCTGAACCAAAACCGAGTTCTGCTTGTGCTCTCCTATTCTACTGCCTTATCTGTTTCGCAAGTGCTATTCAGAATGGCTTGACGAGCGATGGTGAAAATAATGCCTCTTGGAGAGGTCCCTCCCCTCGAATGCCCAGCCTCTTTCATGTCTGCTCCACGTTTTCTCCATCAGCTGACGTCTGCCAAACTCCTACCCGGCCGTTGCAGGATTTGATCCCGCTTGCTTTCCTCCAGCCTATGACAGAATACCAATCATGGCCGGTTGCCCGTCGGACCACTCGTTACGTTGCAGCGAGGCCCCGTTGTCCATTTCGGTAATAGTAGATCACGAAGCCTGAAACAACGACTGTCAATCAGTAGTTGCTACTGATAGCATTCATCTCCACCGGCCATCGTCTTGAAAATTCTTGGAAGAAACTACTGCAAGCCATGAAAAGATGGACTATCCTAGTTCCGAGAAACTTGGTTAGCTTTGTGTCTTAGACGGTAATCGATAAATGGATTTATAGGGGTACCCAGTCCTGTCGGTTCTCTTCTATTCCTATCATTTCTTTTCCAGTACTGTCTCACGCTCCCCTTTTGCTTCATCTTCTTGGGTTCTGCTTCCTTCTCTCCGCACAGATGAATGAGAACGTCGTGTCTGGAGACGTTCTTCTCCTTTCGCGGTATTGATGAGGCCGAGTTCAGCATTCATGCCCGCGTGTAGCAAGCCTATCGCGGTGGTTCGTCACCGCGCGAAATCCCCTGTTATTTCCTATCGTGTTGAAAATTTGCACGAAGATTTCCCACGTGGTTTTGTTTCTCAAGCTTGAGTGAAATGCATCGATGTGTAGCGACTGGCACAGTCCAACTTCAGTCTTCCACCATCCAGTTGAACCTTCTTAGAGGGTTGGATGTACTAGCTAATAGGTATTATAGAATGCGACCAGTCATTCCATACGCAATTGGCCTCCTACTATCCCTTAAAAATGTGGCTGGTACCAAAACGCCAAATCCTCCCCTCAGCTGCTTCCGGCAACGATTATTCACACAGACAAGCCAAGCCTCTCGTTGAGAAGTTGGAGCTCAATAAGAGAGGATCAGCTTTCACGGAAGCGAAATGATTGATAGGCAGTTACTCGAGCTGGAGCTCTCGACTGTGTCACAGCACTTTCCCATGTATGCTTTTAACACAACGTTACACAATACGACAGTATTGCAGCGTTTCAAGCCGTTTTGTTACTCTTAACTTATTTTGGAAGCTCGATTGATATAGTCAAACCTATATTTTCTTTACCTGATAAATACTCAGTGATATTACGCCTTGTTCTCTTCGGTCTCTCTCTATATGCGCACAAGGCATAGTTCGAAAAGAAAATGCCTCATTTGCTAGTGATAAGTTTCGCAACGCGAATAGTAATGTGAACATTATCTGCAATGATTCCAGAAAGATATGAAGAAAGCCTTACTATTCTCAATTCGGTAAAAGGACAGTCAGTGGTTCAGCTGGACGTTCAGCTTATGCGCTGTGTTCACGATGATGTGTCACGACTTGCGTCCCGACTTGTGCAGCGACTGCGCCGAAGGAAGCCACGTGGACAACTAGCATTTGCTTCTTTTAGGCAGACAAGTGCCCAGGCACCCTAAAGTTCGCATATACAGGGCCAACCTTGTTGACAACAGTTCTTGCCAAGGTTTCGAGTGGAGTCCAAAAAAACCGGCCACGTTGCCTGCCGGCCGCTCTGTTCGTATGCTGGTTCGACAAACTACCGGGGGCAGTTTCTTAGCCGTTCTTCACATGTTTTGCCCGCACTTAAACATTCGAATTATTGGGCACAGCCCCCGTGTAGCGGCATACACAAAACATACGGTTGAACCAGTAGTAAATTGATTTCGATTGCGATTGCAAACCTCTTGTTATTGACTGTGAATCAAGTAGGTATTCTTGTCTTACAATAGATCAGCCGAGGAGTGATTATCCAAAAAAATAAGCGCTGTAGAATCTTGAAAAACCCATTTTCGTAACCGAATGTTCAACCTTCCTTGGGAAGAGGAATCAGACGTTCCACCGTCAATATCACCTATAATCGTTTGCTAATTGAATGCTGAACAGTGGGAAAGGAAATCGAAAGAATGCTGTACAAAATTGTGCAAGTGGTCATGACTTCAGATTCCATGTTTCGACCCCTCAAATCTTGGGGAAAGGACCAGAAACTGACGAGTCCCGGCTCTGGTGGGTATGATCTGTAGGTCTCCTCTTGGGCTCCTCCACCGACACGATAGGGGGCTGCCTGCTGCGGCGGAACTCGCTGATGGCGGCGATGAGGATCCACGAAACTCCGAGAACGGCGGCCAGGACCGAGTATGCGATCTTAAATTCTTTGGGGGAGTTGGAGATGTACAAGCCCAAGCCTCCGTTGATAATACCGAGGGGGATCAAGAGACGGCCGATGAAGAGGTGCAAGTACGACCAGAACTGGCGACGGCCGTACTTCTTGAACTGAACGTGGTGAATGTAGCCGAAGATGGGCTGGAAAAAGAAGATGGCCAGGAGAACGAGGCCGATGATGGGATGGAAGTTGATGGTGTTGATTTCAAACTTGTAGAGTGTCAGAGGAAGGATACGTGATGGAAGAAAAATCGAGGCTACTCACAAGACTTGTTCCACCAAGCCTGACCATTTGCGTCAACTGGATACCCAAGGCGGCGCCGGCGATGTAAAGGACGAAGCCGGCCATCTGGACCAGGGCGTGAACGATCCAGCCGAAGCGTCCCGGGACGAGCCTCATGGCGATCGAGCCGATGGGGAAGACAATAACGAAGGCGATCGTAGCCAGAACGCCGTGGATTCTCCGAATGTGCATCGCCTCCTGGATGTTGAAGCCAACGAAGTTGCCAAAGCTGCCGCCGAACCCATTGTTCCCGTTTCCATTGCCGAACCCGTTGCCATTGCCGTTGCCATTTCCATTGCCCGGGAACCCTGGGAACTGCTGGGCCATCGCTATGGAGGCTGTTGATGAGTGTTAGTCACGTGTCGTGAGTGATGTCGAACTAGGATGAACGTACCCAGGGCCACGAAACCGAATAGTGAAAGCGTCGTCGCACTCATGGTTGTGTCTCACTCCGTATTCAGCTTCTCTCCCGTGGGTGGTTTTCAAAGGGTGTAAGTCGTTGTTTTCTGGTTCAATTGTGCAATTTTGACGGACTGTCAAAAATCTCAGATTCGAAGAAAGAAAATTGAGAAACCGCCAGTCCAGCGGCGGCTGTCATATACGAGACTAATATGGCGCGCGTGTATGTCTTGCAATTGTTCTACGGAGCAGTGCTTGGGGATGTGCGGCACGGTCATGGAACGGTGACCGAGTGACCGACTGGCCGAGGGGCCAATGGCTGCACGGCCGATTTTCAGGCGATCTTGGCCGCACGACCGTGAGATGTTGTCATTGGCGGTCCATGACAGACGCACATGCGAGCTGCTTGCAGTAGCTCAGTCCGAACTTGCGTTTCTCCCCATGTTTTTCTGGCAGGATGGTTCGAGACACTGTGAAGGGAGAAACAGGTTGTGGACAGAGCAAGGGACTGCGGTTGTGGCTGGACGGGACGGAATGGTGCTCGAGAGCTCGAGCGCTCATGGCGGCACGTCCTTGCGCTGCTGACAAGAAGGATTGGGGACGTGTAGGATGACAACGTGTGAGGGGGCGGAGGGTTTCAATTGATGATGAGGTGTCGACTGCCAAGAATGGTCCGTCTGCGTTCCTTTTTCCTCCTTCGACCTGGCTGTGCATGACGCGTCTCGAGTCAAGTTGATGTAATGAGACATCCGTGGTTGGTGTTGAGTGGTGAGAGCCCGCCGTGGCGGTTGTGCATGAAACCCGGTTCCTGCAGCAGTCGGCGAGGCGAAACGATAATGGGCTTACTTATTATTCTGCTGCTTATGTTAGTAATATTGTTGGGATTCGAGTGAGAAATCTATCACATGGAGTTGGATGGATCGACGTTGGAAACATTGTTTGTGCAGATCAAAAAATTCCGGTTGCTTTCCTATCTGCCCGCCTCCCCAGCCACATGCATGGACATGCTGCTTTGCCGACCTCATGATGCATCGAGTTCGTCCCGCTGAGCGCTCGCCAGCTGACTTTGCAAGCCACGTTTGCTAACCTGCATCGCCCGTTCGATTTCGCGCTCTTCCTCCCGCAATCTAGCCTTGCCCATTTCCAGACTGCGCTGCTGTCTGCGTTTCTGCTCCGCGACCTTATCCTCGTGCTCCCTGAGGGCCTTTTCTCTCCGGTCCCTAGCTTCTCTAGCCTTCCGCGTCGCTTCGGTCTCTTCCTGGTTGATCTCCCCCTCCGGCGGCGGGCCTAGCGTCTGGATGTATGCCTCAATAAGGGGATCCCGAACCTGTGGTTGCAGGGAGATGTATCTGATGTCAACCAGCAGCTGCGGCGGCAGGCGCGACAGGGTCGTCTTGTTGTTCAGTGCAGACGGAGGCTGTGCCTTGAGAAGCGTGGCGAGGTCCGCTTTGAGCGTGGCCTGGGGCATCTTGAGACGGTTGATGTGCTCCCGGTACCACTTCTCGCGGTCCTTGTCCTTGACGTAGGGGTCCGTCATCGCCGGTTCCTTCCGATATTTCCTTTTGAACTCTTGCCAGTAGAGCTTGGGCGACGCCTTTTCCTGCAGTAGCGTCATGTAGGGTATCCGAGGGTCCTTCTTCTCCTCCTTTGCTCGGAGCTCTTTGATCTCCTTGATCTTGTCTTTTGACCATTCTTGCCATGCCTCCTTCCTCGCCTTCATTGTGTTGAGGATTGTATATCTCGGGTCTTCGATAATGTGCCCGTCTTCGATTAGCTTTTCCCACGAGTTGTACGGGTTGATCTTGAAGTCGTCTAGGAGGTCCCTGAACAGCGCGACGGCATCTTCCTCCGAGAACTCTAATCCCTCTGCACCTTCGGGCCACTCGTCCATGTTTCCGTCGTCGTACTCGCCGGGATCCAGTCCGTATGCCTCGCCCATCGCTTGCAGTTGGAATGCGATGTCAGCCTCGCTGAATTCCACCGTCCCGTCATCTGCCGGATCCTCCGTGCGCTGCCGCTTCGCATCGTGTCCATCCTCTCCTTCGCCTTCCTCTTCGTCATCTGTGACCTCGACCTCTTCGTACTCCGAGCTGTCGTCATTACCGCCATTGGGGTCGCTTGCGCCGACTTCTTGGGGTCTGGGCTGCGCCGAAGGTGTGGATTCCTTGGCCTCGCTTTCAGCAGTATCGAGTCCTGCCTTTGCGCGTATTCTAGCCTTGTCAAGCTCCAGGATGCCGTCCATCAGCTTCTCGGGTATGCGCCAGTAGCTAGCATTCTTGACGGGATTGTAGACGAATCGGCGGTCGTATTTGGTATACACCAGGATCCACGGCTCGTGTCCGGGAATCGGGACCTTGGACTTCGGTTTGTCTATGGGCTCGACTCGCGGGCGCCCGCCTTCTCGGCCGCCCCTGCCGCCCCGGCCCCCATGACCGAATCCTCCCCTTTGCGCGGCGGGTGGCTGGTTCTGCGCATTGTACTGCGCGAGATATGCGTTCGCGACGTTCGGGTCAGACAGCTGGGGGATCGTCTGGTATTGGTAGAAGCTCTCTGATGCCGAGGGCACCGCAGGTGTTTGGGCGATCGCGCCTGCGCCTGGGACACTCGGTCTGGTGTATGTCGATTCTTTCGTCTCGGCGTGGTAGTAGTACTTGTGGCCTGTCGGCGCGGTGTGCTCGGTCCACCCGGGAAGGAGAGGTGGAGGAGCCGCGACGTTCGCGGACGGCTTGTAGGTCGATTTGAGCATGCTGAGCGGGCGGTGTGCGGGATCGTGGCGAGTGTTGCTGAGACTACTAATGAAAGAAAACAAGCCCGATTTTTGGAGGTTGACGCCGCTCAAGGTAGAATCGCACCGGAGAAACTGCGGCAAAAGATAAGATAAGATCCCGGCAGTACCTTGGTAGGTAGCTAGGTACCTCGGGAGTCCAAACCGACAGGAGCTACCCAGTGACCCCTGCACTGGAAGGAAGTGGGAAGTGTTGCAGCTCGCCGCTTCGCCAGCTAACGAAACGCCACATACTACTTTATTACCTTCAGAGACCAGGCACACCAGCCAGCGTGGTCAAGGGAAAACTAGCCCGGGGGATCTGCAACCTGATCAAGTGACTGCTGGAAGCTGCTCGCGCGACAACCTTTCTGAGTTAGCTTTGCTCTCGGAACCTCCTTCTCGGCGAAGCTCCCAGTTCCAACATCTTCCCTCCCCGGACTTTGTCCCCAGTGCCAAATTGCCGCTGTCGGTGTCAATGTTCCAGAGAGCCTTTCGCGCAACTCGCAGACGGTGACTGCTTGCAATGGCACCAGCACGTCGGGACGCTGGATCCAGCGGAGGCGCTGTAGGAAACGCATTCTCCAGGTTCTGGAAGGTAGGTTTGCGTCGCCGGGGAGAGGAAATCGGACGGTCTGTCTAACCGCAAACTCAGAGAACGCATGCGCCGGATTATCTGGGTTTCGCGATCCTGCTTGCTGGTTGGATAACGGTATGTTTGTCATTCAATTGAACGCGGTCGCTCGCGTCTTACAGCTTGGTTAACTGTTGTTGGCTTAGATGCTTGCTTTCATTGAGCCATTCCACCGCATGTTCTTCATCAATGACCTCCACATCTCATACCCTCATGCAGAAGTTGAGCGCGTACCGGTTTGTAAGTCTCCCAATGCGCCTCCCTCATATCGAGCGTGCCTAGGACGAAAAGCTGACGTCCTCTGCAGACATGAACTTTGTTTATGCTCTCTTCGTACCCTTGGCTGTGCTAGTTGTGTACAACCTCATGACGAAGGCATCGCCCCACAAGCATGAGGTTACTTACCTGTGTTTTGCAATTTCTCTCATCATGACCACATTCATCACCGATCTCATCAAGAACGCCGTTGGCCGGCCGCGACCTGACCTGCTGGCCCGTTGCAAGCCAGCCGCCGGCACGAAACCAGACGTGCTTGTGACTGTCGACGTCTGCACCGAGAGGGCGCACCACCTACTTCACGACGGCTGGAGGTCGTTCCCCTCAGGCCACTCGTCCTTCTCCTTCGCGGGCTTGGGGTTTCTCAGCATCTTCTTCGCCGGGCAACTCCACATTTTCCGACACAACAGTGGCGGCCGTGACCTTAGCAGGGCGCTCGTGTGTTTGGTGCCTCTCCTCGGAGCTGCTCTCATAGCCATCAGCCGGTGCGAGGACTACCGGCATGACGTTTACGATGTTTGCGTGGGATCGTTGTTGGGATGGGTTGTTGCGTACTGGAGCTACCGACGACACTGGCCGAAGCTGACCGCGAGGGAGTGTCACGAACCCCATCCGTACCCAGGTTCGGAGCCCAGGACTGGCTGGAATCGACTGCGGGATGAGGAGGAAGCTGGGGATCCGCGACCCGACGTAGGCTACGAGATGACCCAGTTGGACGGTCAAAGACGCTAATCACAGTGAGTAGGGTTCGTCATAGGAAGCGAATTATACGTGCAGCCTCAGCCGTCGAAACCCCGCTGTATCAAAGTCACCATATACGTTTCCAGTTTCTGTATATTATATGATGTGTTTTCATCTGCTCATATCATCTCACATCTTGTAGCCTCTTCACGCCCTGGAGCCACTTTCACGGTACACGAGTATATCGTCACATGGGCCCGGCTTGGTTCGGATTTGTGGGCATCAATTCTATTGGTACATCAGGGTAAAGGGCAACCATCACGCCCATCTATGTTTTGATCTCATTCATGCCATTGTCGTTGCCATTATTTGTCCTCCGCGGACTCGTCCTTAGCCAGGTCGTGCTCCTTGAGGAGAGCCTTGATCTCCTCTGCTGTCCAAAGGCGGTGGTAAATCTTGCCGTCATCCGTCTGGCCGACCGTGGCGAACTCGACTTCGGTAGACAGTTAGCACATATCAAAGTAACGTGGGATGATCGTTGTCCAAGGGGAAACTTACGCTTCTCAGCGCTCAGCTTCGTCGAGTCCATGGTCTTGCTGAGAACCTTGACCGCCATACCGCATGCCTCCTTCAGGGTGCAGTCCTCCTTGTAGTCCTGCTTCAGCAAGCTCTCGGCACTTGCCCTGTTGGCACCGACGGCCGTCGCCTTCCATCCACCGTAGTTACCCGAGGGGTTGCTCTGGTACAGCTGGAACTGTCTGCGGGGGTCCCAGCCGGCGTAGATGAAGGAGACACCGAACGGTCTCAGACCACCGTGTTGTGTGTAGCCCTGCTTCAAATCGCAAAGTCTTCGGACGAGCTGCTCGCAGGGGATATCTTCGTTGTAGGTGAGGAGGTATCTCTGGGCGGCCTGGCGGGCGTAGTTGATGAGGATGTTGGCGTCGGCCGTCATGCCTGCGACGGCAGCAAGCATGTTGCTGTAGAGCGAAGTGATGTTAGAGGTCATTCGTTCAATTAATTTCCCAAAGCACGCTCGGGGGCCACATACTCGTTGACAATGTACAGCTTCTCGGCGGATGTGTCTTGCTCCAGCAGCTTCGACGTCACCTTGCGCTCTGCGGCGAGGACAATACCATCCTTGGCGAGGATGCCAATGGCCGTACCGGCGTGGGAGATGGCCTCAAGCGCATATTCGACCTGGTACAGGCGGCCCTCTGGCGAGAAGATGGTTGTCTGTATACGGAGTGTGAGCTTCCATTTTCACCTGCCAGGGCTGCGAACGGGTCGAGCAAGGGAAGAGCGGGGAGGGGCCTTACGCGGGAATCGTAACGGCGAGACATGGCGGGCGATCGATCAAACCGTCTTCAACTGGTTGATAGTATTGGGCGTGGAAGAAGACTCGGGACTGAGGCCGACGAGACGGGCGGTTTGGTGAACGACGGCGGGATGGGTTGGATTGATTGTCAATTGCAGGGAAGGCTGTCGCTTGGGGTGCAACTTGAAGCTCCAGGCAATCGATGCACGCGTTAGCTCCTTGCGCCTGCCCAGCCAGCCTGGACCCCAGCTGATGTACCTTGGTACCTAGAGCAGGTGCTGCTCTACAGTGTGGAGAGCTGGCCCGAGCTTTTGCCGAAGGGCAGCACTAGGTGGTTACCTCATCGCCTTCACCGACTCGGTCAGCGATTTCTGGTTTGTCAGGCACCAAGGCCCCAATAATCCCCCCCGCCACTGTCGCGTAGCGCACGGGCCAGACTAAACCTGCAGTTGCCCTCGCTTACCTAACGCTGTTAGGTGGAGGCGCTCGGCATTTTCCCTCCAACCTCGCGCGCCGTTGATCGCATCGCTCGGCAGCCCACTCGCAACACCTCCACCTTTGCGCAAGCTCCCTTTCGCTCCTCCCACACAGCTAGAAAAGAGGCACGCGAACACCTCAACATCCGTCCCCTTTCGCTGCACCGGCTGCTGCGAATTTTGTCGCGTGACGCCTAACGATCTGCATTGCGCGCGCGATTACTGTGAGAGATAATTGTTGCGGGATTCCGAGCAGCCGGCGCCTTTTGTCGAGCAACGAAGCTGGTATCCTTATCGCGGCGTGTGGTGGATGGGTCACATATCTTAGTCCTTTTTTCGCTGCCGTAAAAAAAGCCCATGCATGCTTGAGAAAGAACACGCCCGCGCTTGTACCGACACCCAGAACAACTAGTGCCCAGTCCTTGAGGCTACCTACCCTATTCCAGTGTCCCGGGCCCAACAAAGGGAAGGAAGATACCTAGACCGCCGGAGAGCGCTCCTTCCCCAGCTCGGCCATTATGTCTGGTAAGTGTTGCAGCCTCCCGTCTTTTGCGCACCCCGCAGCCAACGCCGCTCCTGCCTCCCTTCTCCCCCAAAACACCATCTGCAGATGCAGCCTCACCGGCAGAACCCAGCTAACCACCATGGGACGACGTAAAGGAGAGCCAGAACCCCGCCGCTCGGTGCGCGCGACCAAGGGTCAGCATACCAAGTCTTTTGACGACCAACCCATCGAACCGCCCAAGAAACGAGGCAGGAAGAAGAAGCAGGAGGAGGAGCCCGAGGAAGAGATTATCCGCTGCGTCTGCGGCGCCACGGAGCAGGATGGAGACTCCGAAGAACCCTGGATCGCTTGCGACAAGTGTACGGCATGGCAGCACAACGTTTGTATGGGTATGAGCGTCTTTACGGAAGACCTCCCTAAGAACTACTACTGCGAGCAATGTGCGCCGCAAGACCACAAGGACCTCCTCGCTGCCATGGCCAAGGGTGAGCGCCCTTGGGAGGCCCGCCGGAAGGCCTACGAGGAGGAGCAGAACGAGAAGAAAAAGAAGAAGAAGAAGGGCGGCAGAGGGGGAAAGCGCGCGAGCGACCCCAAGGAGGATTTGTCGCAAGACGCGAGAAGCACCAAGGTCGAAGATTCGCCAGCTCCCTCTGAGGCCAAAGAGAAGAAGGAAAAGAAGGACGGCACGTCGAAGCTGGCTACGGGTAAGAGAAAAGCACGAGACGAGGAGAAGGAAGCCAAGGTAGGTCGAATGCGCCTCGAACCGCAAGGATCAGCAAGGCTAACCCGTGGCGCCCACAGACACCTGCGCAGAAAGTTCGCAAGGTTTCCGAGCCCGACCCTACACCTGTCGTCAACTACACGGCGCCGGCAGACCTGACTGCGAAAATTGCGGACCTCCCGGAGGATCGAAAGGGTTCTGCACAACTGCTTCAGAAGGCTCTTGTAGGAATACTTGCGGCCGCGGTCAAGGACAAAAGCATCGCCCTGCCAAAGGACGTAACTGTCGCCGCAAAGGCTGAGCGCCTGGCACTCGAGATCGAACGCGCCGTTCACGACAGCCACCCTGACCGCAGTAACTATGCGGCACAGGCAAGAGCGCTCTATGCGAACATGAAGATCAACGCCGACTTGACGAAGCGCTTGCTCAAACGCACCCTGTCGCCGCTCATGTTGGCCACCATGTCCGCTGATGAGTTGGCGACCAAAGAGAGACAAGATGCCAACGCCCAGCTGAAGGCCATCTCGGAGAAGCAATCCATTCTCATCACCGATGACGGGCCTCGCGTTCGGAGGACTCACAAAGGCGAGGAGATTGTCGAAAACGAATCATTCCAGCAGTCCGAGGAGTCGCGCTCATTCATTAGGAGGCCTAGTGCGCGAGAGGGACACGCTGACGGGAAGACGGATGGCGAGTACCGGTACGACAGCGCGGTTGATCTCGCCCACGGCGGCCTACATATTGATACGCAGGGAGCCCGACACTCGCCCAAACATCCCGATTTCGACATCAACAAGGTGTTCTCGAGCGTCAAGTCGCCTACCGGATCCCACACTCGTCGGCCATCGGCCCCAATTCACGGACCGGGCGTTGATCCTGATGTCGACAGGCTCCTCCAAGATGAAACAGATTCTCCTCCGTACTCGCCGACCGACGAAACGGATCCGGACGTGGTTTGGCGGGGCTCCCTCCATATGAACTCGATCGCCGACTTCCCTGCTGCTGCTAAGTTCGCCGCGGGCGCAAATCTCTCTAGCACAATCGGCTTGCCCTGGACAGAATTGATCCCCAAGAAGCTCACTGTGCACGGGCGTATTGACAAGCAGAAGGCGATAGAGTACCTCTGCAGCTTGCGCTATGCTGACCAGACCGACATAGTGGTTGTGTCACTTTTGCCGGCCTCAGAAGGTTCCCGGAAGGAGTTCCAACAGCTCTTCGACTACTTTGTTGCGAAGGAGCGATACGCCGTCATTGGGGACAAGAGAGTCGCGAACGTACGGGACACTTACCTCGTCCCGGTCCCTGCGGGCGAAGGCAACGTGCCCGAGTTCATGCTCAACTTTTGTGACAACCTCGTGCCACAAAAGCGGACAGAGCCGATGCTTCTAGGCGTGTTTGTCTACCGAAATAGCCCTAGACAGCAGGGTCAGCAGACTGGTGCATCCCAATCACCGGTCACCAACTCTCCGACACCTACACAGCGAGGCTTCCCACCGCGGCATCCGTCGATATCAGGCCCTGCATTCTCGCCGACGGTGCCTCAGGGGCCATTCCCGCAACCGGGGCAGCCTCAACCAGGCCATGCCGGCTACGCGCCACAGCAGCATCCCACACAAGGCGCACACCAAGTCGTACCTCCGAATCAGCCACCATCAGGCTACACAGCGCCTCGCGGCCCCGAAGCCGACATTCAGCAGCAGCGTCAACGGGAGGGACAGGCTATCGCTCGTGAGATATTGGGTCCGTTGATTAACAGTAAGACTGTCCCGTTCCTGATGCCTCACGCATATCAGATGTCGCGCACCGAATGGGAAGTCATCAAGGGGATCTACGAGCGAGACCCAAAGTCCAGGGAGGATCTTGAGTACTTGAGTAAACTGCTTGAGCAACAGCCGCCCGCAGAACCTCAAGCTCCTCCCGCCGCGGCGCCTCAGGGCGTTGCTCCGTCAGCATAAGTGTGACGTCTTGACTGTTCCTTTTCTTTGAGCTGTAGCTGTAGCGACACGGGTTGGAGAGTATCTGTTTGCAGGTGGTTTCCTGCAGTCCTGTCTATGTACGAATCTTGCTGAGCATTCCCCCTTTCGACATCTTCGATGACCAAGGAATCGCGATACCATACGCCAAAGGGTTTATTTCACCACACGAGACGAACAGTCTTCAATAGTAGGGTTACTGTCGAACGTTTGTTTAAGGGTACACAAATCAAATGGAAATCCTTCAAAAAGTTTATCATGCCTGCATCAGTGCAAATGCCTGACCGAGTGATGCAGTTCTAAGCCATAGCTAATTTTAAATTCGACCTGCCTGCGCCCTTTGTTTATGCCATATTAGGGCCGCCACCTTACCCGTATGGGCCGTCAACAGTGAATATTCAAGAGATGCGCGGTCGCATGGGGCGGGATCACCATTTGGAGGACCCTGCAGTTATTTCATCTCGGTCATCTCCAGTGACGGGTCGCAACGAGTCAACAGCCCGGCATGTGGTTCTTCGGGGCTCCATCAAAACGCCGAAACGGAAGCTCGCTGCACCGCCAGACTTCTGGAGCTCGGACAGCCCAGCTGTCATCCTGGACAACCTGTTGACCCGGGCTCCCACCTCCCGTCCGGTTTGCCCACTGTAACCCCCGCCATAAGTCGTCGTCTCCCGGCGCACACTGCCACTGGCTGGCTGTGCTGCAGGTGGTCACTACCTGAGCCACACAGAGCTAGCTGCCAGGCTCAATGCCCCACCCCCATGACGACAACTCCTGGATTTAGAAACACGGGACCTTGGAGATTCCAAGCAACAAGCATTTTATTTAAGGCTGGCCGGCTGGGTCTGGGCCGCTTTTTCTCCCTTTTGGGGGGAGAAGCTTATCCGTCGATGTGGCTCTTCATTTAATCCTCTGCTTGTCTCAACAATTCTACGAACTTTTTATCATCTTCGCTTTCCACTCTATCGATTCCTTTGTGCAAGCGATCCATCATCGTCAACTGACGGACCCATCAATCAGTGTAAGTCGCCGATGTGACGTCACGCCATTCCTTCCCATCACGAGCGCGACCGTTGCTGACAACTGAGACACCTGAAGAAAGAGAAAACATCAAACGAACCGTTCTCAAACCACCCAATCTACCTTTCACAATGGCTTGCGGATCTGCTTCCTCCGGCCTCGTCAACCGCAACGGCCCCGGCAGCGCTGCCACCTCCATCATCGACAGCATCGTCAAGCCTGCTGAGGCCACCGGCGGAAAGACCAAGTGCATCGAGTGCGACGGCTACGAGTGCTGCTGCATCCCCATCCCCTGCACTGTCATGTAAATAGGAGGCAGTCGGATGGCAGAAAGAAGATGCAGAGCGATGTGATGCGCAGGGGGTGAGGATACCATACAGTGGAGGAGCAAGTGACGGGTTTGATGGGATATCGGTGTCATTTTGGAGTAAACTCGTTTTGGCACCTACGTGGCTTTGCCAGCCGTCATGAATTCATGAATCGCCCACCGGGCTTCTATTCTCGACCGTCCAGCAACCATTTTTAACACTGAACTTCGCCTAGCACGACACCATGTGCTTCATCTCGTCATCTCGAGTGGGTATCAATGCATCAATGCCGCCCTCTTCTTCAACTCCCTTATCCATAGTTTCCGTTGTTCAAATACCATAATGAAAACTGCTGTACCAATCGAGATCCGCCGTCTCTTGCGCCATGCCAGCAGCTGGCGCCGTCGTGTCGCTCTATGCATTGCCGCTCTTTTAGAGGAACAACGCGTCTGCCGCGTCCCACACCTCTTGTTCCCGGATCGTTCGGAATGCCTTGACTTCCTTCCGGGTAAGCTCACCGTCGACGGTGGAGCTGGTGTCTTCAGGCATCTTGGGCGCATCGAGGCTGCCGAGACCCTCCAATACGCGTTTCGCCTTGTCCACCTGGGCTCTGATGGCAGCTGTCTCCGCCCTCGTTCGATCCAGGTTCGACTGCATCAATGCAATGGCTGATTCCCTGGCCTGATGGGGTCGATATTCGTTGAGAACGTGATGGAAGTTGATAAAGAGTGTACGGAGGTCTTCGATCTTTGCGGCGCCCTGCAGGACATGTCAGAAAAAAGACTCGCTCCACGCGGGGAAAGGGGCCCAAGATGCTTACGTCTTCTGGTACCACAGCCATGATGCTGACAAGTTCGAGAAAGTTGAGTAAGAGGGACTTTGCCATCTTCTTCAGTTCGAAGGCGCGATCAAGATGTTTGCCGTCCTTCTCATCGGAATGGGCTGGCACCAGCCGCTTGATCTCGCCGTCTTCCAACGAGGGCAGCTTGTCGTCCAGCTACTCGGCATATCAGCAACCAAGATCCACAGGAACGCATCGGCATTGCGACGCACAGTGTAGTTGCCTCCCAACACCTTCCACGTACCGGCCGCCGGCTCGGCTGGAGGCTGGAGGTTCATGAGGTCCTCAGGAATGTCGGGCAGCCTCGCGGGCAGGTCCTTGACAGCGAAGCCATCCTTCTCGGCCTGGGCCTTGCGAAGGTCCTCGATTCGGTTGATGTTTTCGGGCGTAAAGTGTCGCCAGAATGGAGGCGGGTTCGGGAAGGTGGAAGCCAGCGCATTCTGCGATGGCTCCTCCGGATTATCGGCCATTGCGAATGGCGTCGAAAGGTTGTGATGCGGTCGTCTATTCAAGAAGTTCGAATCGGGGTTAGACAATCGGAAGCGTCATCGTCTTGCTCGCGCGCGTCAACGGTAAGTCAGAGAATGCGGTCCGGAGAGACAGATTCAGACGCGGAACAGCATCGGTAAGGCGCCCGAGGCCTGGGGTAAGTGCACTGGCAGGTCTTCACAAGGTCCTCACAAAACTTGCGCCAAGCCATATTAGGCTTAGCGACATAAGGCGCCCCACGCTACCTGGCACTTGCTCCTTGTCACTCCACGCACTCAGCAGAGAAGCTACGCTCCGTCCCTCGGTCATTTTGGCGCAATAATTAGCTTGGTCAACAATAATTTCATCCCCTTTCGATTCTTCAGCTGCGACGAGCCATTGAATCCACCAACACCTCTCCCAAGAACCGAAACTCCAATTTCCACAGTCAGGCGTTGGAAAGGACACTTTCCGTTCCATCATGGCCGACGTGCGAAACCTTCTCCGTCAGCAGCGAGCTGCCCGACGCATCGAACACCCCCATGCAGCCTACTCCGATGCGGGCAAGCTCCTTTGCACCCTCTGCCACGAACCTGTCAAGTCCGAATCTCTTTGGGAAGGCCACCTGAGGGCCCCGGGTCACACGGCGAGGGTCAAGGCTGCCTTACAAGCTGCGGCCGCTACGAACAGCACGGCAACCGCGGAAGCCGCCCCCTCCAACAAGCGGAAGCACGACTCGGACGAGGATATGGTAGACGACGAGGACACGGCGGACGCCGTACGGAAGAAGAGGAGCAAGACGAACATCAGCACTCCTGCTCGCTTGTCTGCGGGCGAGTCGGATCGAGACCTTAAGGATGTGACGCTCACGCCGCCGTCACTGACTCGTCGCACCTCGACCACGCCTGTCCAAGGCGTCGAGATCCAGATCCCCTCACGACCTGCGACGCCTGCCCATAAGACGGACGGCACGTCTTCGAGTTCGACGCCCCTTGTCCAGCCGGTTGGTCCGTCGCCATTGATCCCACGAGAGACCTCGCCGACACTGGCGCGAGCAAACGCACCGGCCCAGCAGAACGGCGCCGCAACGACATCTGGAGCAGCTGGCGATGTGGATGAGTCTGAGTGGGCAGCGTTCGAGGCTGAAATTGCGGCAACTGAGGCGCCCGCGCCCTTCTCTGAAGACGCGGTGATATCGGCGCCGGCCATGACGGCAGAGGAGCACGCGGCCGCCGCGAAGACCGAGGAGGAGGAGCGGGAGAAGCGGCGGCTTGCCGCGGAGAAAGATCTCGAAGATGAGAAAGAAGAGGCTACGCGGGCGTTGGAGGAAGAGTTCGAGGATATGGAGGAGTTGGAAGCTCGGGTCCGGAGGTTGAAGGAGAAGCGGGAGGCTTTGAGACAGCAGGGTACGACTGCCGCTGTTGTGGACAAACCCTCCGATTCGAGCGGGAAGGAAAACTTGGAAGCGAAGGACGAGGCACAGGAAGAAGAGGAAGAAGAAGACAACGATGACGAAGAGGACGACGACGATGACTTCATGGGCTTTCGGTATCGAGCATGACACCTGGACCTAGGTGTGTTTTCGAGCGCCAGTCCTGCGAGGCATCTTGTCGACTTTGCGCAGCGGGTCGGAACGTCTTTCCGATGTATAAATACCTTTTGTAAACTACATTCGCTTCGGGTTCATAATTGGACGTTCATACTGCACATATTCAGGTCTTAGGCTTGTGGGCGGCTTTGAGTGCAGGTTATTACAACTTCTCGGGATTGGTAATATATCTATGATTAAGAATGCCAGAATCTGAAGAAGTATATCCTGTCGAAGCATCGACCCGTCTTCCGCCGTCGAGCCAATGGTGTTCAACCCCTTTTTGCCTTGATGTCCTGTTGTAGCTAAGCGCTTTCTGTCTATCGAGAACTGATATGCGAAAAACATGCTTGCAGTTCCAGACGGCACTGTCATGTGCCAACATGTACCGACTTCTCAAGTTCAGGCATGAACTGGAGCCTACATCTTGTGAAGAACAAGTCTGGAGATCAGGACTGGCAGGTAGTTAGGTAGGTAGTATATTATTATGGAACTTTCTTCCTATGAGCAAACATTACTTTTACCAGATTACATCCATCCTACATGGAAACCGAACCAATATGATCACACTTCGCAGCAAGTAAACCCCTAATGACGACGATAAGAAAGAACTATTAGTATGCAACCTTCCCGGTTGGGGCGCGTGGCACGCGAGCAGGGCCTGTCGGGGGGCTTGAAGCCGGTCCACCTTGGTAGACGGTGGCCGTGATGGTGTTGTAGACAGTGACGAATGCGATTGAGACTGAGCACACTGACTCCGTAGGGTGGGTATCAATGGTGGTCGCGATGGTGACAGGAGGCTCAGGAGTCGTTGTGGGGTTGACGCAGCGTGTGCCGTCCCAGTGCTCGCAGTGGTGCCTGCTAGAGGTCGGTTCAGGCTGGATTGTGTTGTCGGTGTGAGAGGGCTGGTCACCGCCGCCGCCGGAGCTCGTCGACTCGCTATCACCACCCCCAGAGGTAGTAGGTACGGTGCCTGTGGCAGTTTCTGTGGCCATCTTCGTCGTCTCGCTGTCCTGATGGGGAGGTGTCGTCTGGGAAACACCGTGAGACGTGCGGGTTGTGGTAGGGTCATCGGCATGATGAGGCGGCTTCGTCTCAGAGCCGCCGTCCGATGTGCTAGTCTTGGTGTGCTCGTCAGGGCCAGGAGGCTTTGTCTTAGTGGTGAGTTCGCCATCAGGCCCTTCGGTGATAGTCTCCGTGCAGGTAACGGTAACACGCTCCACTGAAGACTCGTGGACAGTCTCGGTCACTGGCGAGCGAGTGATGGTAAGAGTCAGGGTTTGAGCTTCGGTGATGGTCTCGCTGATGACCGGAGTCGTCGCGCGGGCGCTCTCGACCTCTGTGGTAGCAGTAGTGGTTGCTGTTATTGTGATGGTGGCCGTGGCAGTTGCAGTTACAGTTGCAGTTGCAGTTGCCGTAGACGTAACTGTGGCTGTCTCCGTCTCGGTCGTCGTCAAAACTGTGGTGGCGGTGCCTTGAGTGCTTTCCGGCGACGGCAGGCATGCGCAAGTGTGGGAATCGGGAGGTGTGCGTCCTCTCAGGTTTTCTGGCAGTGCATAGACGAGCGAAGTGATGGAGATGATGGACAGAGCCAACAGGTTGTGGTGCCGGGCCATCGCGAAGGATATTCAAGAATTCTTCGATTTGAGCAGCAAAAGAAGCAGCGTGGCCTTGTAAGTGAACGCCAGTCGACGATGATAGATGCTTGATAGTGCAGATCCAATGTTGCGAGTGAAGCTGAGGCTGGCGACGAGCAAAAACGGACTCGGTTGAGGACATCGCTCATTATATGCAGCCGTGGTCTTCCGATCATCACGAGAACAACCACGAATGCTCACTGGAGCCATGCCGGGCAGAGATGATTTTCATCATCGAAGGAATGTCGCTGCCCTGTATTAGGTCCTAGCATCTGACGAACGACGATAGAACTCTCAACGAATACAAGAAAGTTGGACGACATCGCTGAGATAGCAAGTCAACAAGGGTGAGAAAATTGCGTAACATATCTTCCAGTTGATCTGGATGACACCCGCTTGGACATTTTCCAGTCAAAACTCAGTCAAAAGGGGACGAATCTGACAGAAAAGTGAGTCCTCTAAGTCAATAGTCTGTGTGATGAAAACGGTGCAAGGGACTAGGGAGGAGAAGACTATTGAAACCACTTGACATCAGCATGAATTGGTTTTCAGTGTCGTGTTTCAAGGGAGGCACGAGTTCGACCAATTCAAGTCTTAAGGCCGGTATGATACCTGTTGACGCAGCCTGAGGTGTCGAAATGGATGCTGCAGGCGGAAAACTATTGCAACGGCGATGGCGTCGGCGATGCAGAGCCGACAGATCCCGACGACGATTATTCAGTGGAGATGCCGCGCATGCGCGCATGCATCGAGCATCATGGCCCCCCAACCGACACCTACCAATGATAATGTTCGGAGGTTGTCCGGTACAGAGCAAGGTGAAGACCAGTTCGGGATGGTTGCAAGGTCCAGGTTAGAAAGAAACTGCCGGGTCTTTACCAGCAGCTTGGAACTCGTCCCAACTGAAAAACTGCAAAAAACTCGATCGATGGAGCTCGGCGCTGGCCGTCCCGTCCCGCTGTGGGGCATCTTCGGTACATCTGATTATCCGGTACAGCGTAGAGCCCCTCGGGGCGGGGCCCGGGCTGGGCTCCACCGACCGCCTGCCTGAACGGGAACGTCATTTCATCGTCGCAATCTCACGTTTTCTGCCACAAAGCATCACAATCAAAACACGCCATCAATCCAGATCTTGAGCCTAGCGCCGGCCCATCGTTCAGCAGCGCGAGGTTTGGCAGCACAGCTTCGTCCGTTCGTTTCTTACAAGCATTTTCTTTCTACGACATCGATTTTCGCGCCCACGTTCCGCAGCGCCCTAGCATTCGCGTCGCCCGCGACGATCACTATCCCACGACTGACCGACCGACCAGCTCTCGACGAGGGGCTGACGATTCCCCGATCGTGATGGGCATTTGTGCGTCATGCCTCGGGCGGGGGGATAAGGATGTGTATGATGAGGTGGGTTACGCCGTTGCGCCTTGCCCACTTGCAGCGTAGCATGCAGCGGCTAACAGGCCCTCGATCCCAGGACGAAGAATCCCGACTCCTAGACGACGACCCGAACAACGTGCACTATGGAAGTTTTGGAGAGCAGAGCGCAAACGGACAGGAGGACCCGATGGAGGTCCAGCGGGAGACTGAGGCTCTGCAACGAGTCGTGGCGAAGACATCCGAGTACGTACTGGCGACTCTACTCCCCCCCCCCCCCCCTCCTTCTCGACCCGAGGTCCGGGGCGCCGGGCTTGCCCTCATGTCAGTTCCGGGTTTGCTGACATCGGTCTTCCTAGCAACATGGTCGACATCTTTGAGATTGCCCCGCAGGATTACGCACATCGTCCTGCACCGACTACGTTTGCGTATGCAGGGCAGGAAGCCCGCATCGTACGCTACCAACACCTGTTGTCCAAGCTGGCCACCAAGGATGAGGCCCCGGCAGGTGTCCAAGTGGATTGGCTTCCCCAGGAAGATGACAACATTGAGATGCAACGCGGCGTTCCAGCACTCAAGGCCGAGTCGGACAAGCCCCTTGTCGGCACATTTGCAGATGCAGCGGCGGCAATGGCGTGACACACACATCCAGCCATGAATCCGCAACCCAACAGCAGCAGCAGCAGCAGCTTCTTTTCTCCGTCTACTTTACTTGGGTTCACACCCTCAGCGACTACCATGTTCTTACTTTTCTTAATTTTCTCTGTTTCCTCTTCTCTTTTCCTCTTTCCTTTCTTCATCAATGCCGTCTATTGTACTGTTAGTGAGGTTCTCTGTGCACTAGTCGACACGCAGTCTGGGTCCCGTCGGATAACGGCAAACCTGGGACGGGCAGCTTGGAGTGACGACATTTTTTTCCCGACTCTTTTCCTCTCGATACCCCTCCAAAATGCAGGTTATGTAGACACAAACTCTCTCAAGCACCCGCAAAACCCGCACCCGCACATGAGCACCCACATTCCCTCACATATCGTCTCTTCTTTACTGTGTCAATCCCCTGTACTTGGTCACTCACCCCCCTGTAGAGAAGGCCTGGGCAACGAGGTTATGAGGAAAGGTGGGACACGATGGACCCAAAAACCATGGATAATCAATGAAAATTCCCTCCATCCCACTTTGGCGGCCCCCTGGTTCGCACCACGACGGGCCAATGAACGCGTGTCGAAGATTCTTCAACGGCAGGCCATGGGTTGTCTAGCCCATTGAAATATGGCCACGTGCACTTCCGGCTGATGTTTACCTTTTCCATAGTGGACCCCTTCGCAAGGGACATTGCATAGCCTGCCTCATAGTCGGCCGAGTGACGCTTCTATCTTTGATTTCCACCATCTCGCTGTGCGGGAAGGACCGGAGGCTCATACTTTATATTACTATGTAGTGTAAGTCGACTCTAACGGCCGCCACTCAGGGTTGCGCGGGAGTCTGTGCGGTTCCCGTGTCTCGGTGGCGGAGAAGGAGACAAGGAAATGGTGGCTTGGAAGTGAAGTGGGATGGATGACATGAAGAGGGAGGGGTGGGAGGGGAGGCCAGCACTGCAGTCTGCGGCCAGATGGGGCGGCCTCCCAGTCCCAGCCCATCAAGCCCCATCACAACCCACCATCCTCTTGTCGCCCATTTCTGTCTCGGGCCCCCTACGCTAGGCCCTGGGGCCCTTCTTTTCTGCTCCTCCCGCTCCTCCCTCCACCTTGTGTCAGATGACAGGCACACTCCGCTGTGATTCTCTCTCTTTCTCGGGATGCCGAGTGCGCAGGTAGGTAGGGGCATCGAAATCCCAGATGCTTGCTCAGTTCGGGAGCCGCTTACAGGTCAAGCACCGTCTGCAACGGTCGTAACACGTGAGAAGCGATGACGTCCCCTTCCAGCACTAACGACCGACAAACAACGACCCATTCTCCATTAAGCAGGTGAGGGGGGAAAGCAGTGAACGGCGAAAGCAAGGCCCTGACGAAGCCGACGGACTGCCTTCTGGCATGGTCCTTTTGCTGTGTATCTCGGCCACATCGCCGCCAGACCGTCCGCTGTCCCTCTCTGCTAGTCATCGGCATCCCACTCTCATTCGTCGAGAGAAACCGCTTTCTGCCACGCTCGCTCGCCTGATGAGGACGCCAAAAACCTGCTGGATGGGCAGCCGTGCAGGAAAAAGTGGGAGGACGAGAACTTGCTTCGTCAAGACCTCGCTCGATGCCATTCGCCTTTTGGCGGTCGATGACTCTTCTTGAGGCCGGGCTGCCTTGCAAGAGGCGGACTCGGCTCCGGCAGGTCCAGGATGAGAGGAGGGGCATTGGTACCAAGGCCAAGGAGGTGATGACCGGGAGCCGCAGTAGCAGCCGAAAAGACGTAGCCGTATCTTCCAGGAGGGGCATCTACCTGTGTCCATGTCACTGCTCATCCAGGCGGCGGGCCGACTTAGCGGTAAGAACACGCGGTTGAGCGAGCAATCCTCCCACTCATAGCACGCTCACAGGCACACACAAAAAGCCCACATGAGTGTCACACGCACACACACACTCACTCACTCACACGCGCGCACAAATGAGGATTTGTACGGATCAAACCCGCGATGTTGATATTGACTCTGACAATTAAGCCTCCCAGAATTTTCACCCCTCTCGAAAATGTAAAAGGACCGTCCGGAATGTGACGACAGGAAAATAAATCGTGAAAATACCAACGAATGAACGGCCGTTACGTGGTTCATCTTTGGGTTCAAAAATACCCCCCTCTCTCCAAATGCTAGGGTTACCAGGAAAGAACCTCCAGTCCCGCCGCATGGTCGACGTCCGCCTCTCTTTTTCCCCGTGCCCCCTTTCTTTTCCTTCCTCTCCCGGCATCCGATTTTCTGGCGTGTCTCTTGGTGGCCCCTCAATGACTTCCGATATCCGTCATCTTTTTTTAATCTTATGCCAGATTTCCGACGGCCACTGATGTGTGATCATGTTAGCAAAAGTCCGATTTCGGTTTACCCCTGAGCAGCATTTCTACCGCCGGGACCCCTCCCCTCCCCTCCCATCGCCCATCCCACTAAGATGTACCAAACAGAAGCTGCCAGTCATGAATGAGGAAAAGTCCGGCATAGCCAGGAAGGGCAAATCTCATGAGGGGGAGGGGGGGAGAGGGGAGCAAAAAAAAAAAAAAAAAAGATGAAAATCTCAACTTACCCATCCCGCACCCACACAACCTACATTACCGACCCCACGGCCAGAAAACCGAAAGCCCAAACGATCACGCACTGAGCGTATTCACCCGGTTGTAGTGCGTTGTGCTCATCTCGTTGATCTGGCGCTCGACCTCGCGCATCTCGACCGACGTCCTCTCGATGGTCGCCTTGCGGTTCCCCTCGCGGTACCACCGCTCGATGTCCCTCTGCATCTTGTCGAGCCGGCGGTACTTCTTGTCCATGTCGTAGCAGAGCTTGCACCTGTCAGGGTCCACGATGGTCTCGAAAACAAGCTTCAGCCCGCACGTCTCGCCCGTCCGGTACTCCTTGTTGCACTGCTGCTTGAACTGGCCCCATCTCCAATACCCGCAGGCCCAGCGTGTTTGGTAGAAGTAGCACATGTCTCTTTTTTTTTCTGGGCACTCGGGGTTTGTTGGTTTCGTTTTTTTTGGTGCTTTTCTTTCCTCCCCTCTTTTTTTCTTGTTTCTTTTTTGTACCCTTTTTGTTTCGTTTCTTCTCTCGACCTCTTGTTTCTTCCCACCTCCGTTGCGGGCCGATCCGTCTGGCTAGCTGTACAAAGCAACCGGGTCGTCGATGCGATTGGTGGGGAACGTATGGAGGTGACAAGGTAGGTAATGGAGAGGGAGAAGAATGATGTGGAAGAGGTGAAGGAAGAAGAGGAGTCCGTCCAAGGAGGTGAAGCAGCAGCAGCAACCAAGAGGAGTAGAAGTGGCTCTCCTTGGGGGGTCTCGGTTATGATATGAAGTCACTAATGCTGGGACTGAATCAAGATCAAAAGTTTGTTAGCCCATCTTCTTCTTATTTATCTCTTTTTTTTTCACTCGTTTTGTTTCTTTCCTTCCATGCCCTGCCCACCCCTCATCCCCTCGTCCCCTACAATATGCACCACCATGCGGATACAATGATGTCTTTTGACATTTGCGTCCAATGATGGTCCCTCCTTTTCAGGGGTAGCTCTTTTCCCGTGGTCGTCAAGGGGGGGTTCGAGGGACGACGTAGGATGGACAAGCAAGAAAAACACCACAATAAAAAAAGAAGAAGGCCCAGAACTGGACCAGGAGGGTGGGGAGGGGGTGTAGGAAGGAAATTTTTCTTTTGCTAAAAGTTGACTGGACTGACTTTTGTCTGGTGGTATTATTGAGAGACTGGCCGCAGCAAGCCGGCAGGACGAGCAGCGGGAGCGGCAGCAGTGACAGCGGTGACAGGCCTGGTGGTGGCAGCAAGTGGCAGCAGCCAGCAGCCCGTTTCGGCAGAGGCGAAGAGGTTCGTTCGCAACCGCGATCGAGAAGTCTCTTTTTGGTGTTCGGCGCAAAGGCGGTTGGGCAGCAGCAGCCGACAGGAGCAGCACCGGCAGCAGCCCTTTTTTTCTCCTCTCCCTCTCTCCTCTTCCCTGGTCTGTCTGGGGGTGTGGATAAGGGGCGTGTACTTGTTCCGGAAACGGGTTCAAGGTGAGGGTGGTTCGTTTCGTTCCGTCTCGTTTCTTGGTGTTTTGGGCAGTTCGAATGATACAGGCTCGGTTGCCCTTTTCTTTTCTGATTCTTTTCGGAGTTTTCGACTCGAGAAGCGGTTTTGTCGATTGAGGCCTCTGATATCTCCTTTTTTGACGTTGTATAGCTCTCTATGTGACAGTTTCTCATCCACGTCCTGACTGGAGGGGATTCAAGGCTAACTTATACTTTTGTCAAAAAAGACCACGATCGTTCATTGGGGACCCGCACGATGTGTTGTCACGACCAGAACGCAGACGTCTCTGCCAATCTCTGTCTGTACATCCAGTGCCTCCATACACACCTCAAGCTACACCACACACTACACACTGCGCAGTCGACACTACCTATGTACATGCGCACTTACGCACATCCATACGTACATGATGCACATCCCGCGGCCCATGGCCATGTTGTTCGACTGTTCCCCGTTCGAGAAAGGAGGAGACAGAAAGATCCAATTCTTTCTTTCCCCCCCCCTCCTTCTCAGTTCCCATGCCTCAATGATGGCCGCGGCCAACGAAACGACTCCATTTTCGATCCGCTCTGCTCGTCTCCTCGGCGAATTATACAAAGCCAAAGAAGAAACAAGAGAAGCTAGAAGATGTACCAGGATCGGATTGGCATTGGGCCGCCTTGTGGCTTGTGCCGGCTCCGCCCCGGCTGGATATGTTTCTGAACGTCAACTTCGTCCCTGCAGGACTGCAACTACAACGGACATCGGACGACAAGCTATGCTAGCTGCCGTTGCCCGCGAGGCTAGCCCACCTCCAAGGCCTGCTCATCGACTTTGACCAGCTATCTCATGTTTGCCACGTCGACGAATATATGAATAGCTTCACCCAGGGGCCCTGTCCTTGCTCGATATCCCTCTCCACTATCAGGGATACGTGGAGGCAGACAGACGTCTTCGAGCCAGGGCGATGTGTTCATGGACAAGAATGCAAGGGTCTATGGAAAGAAGCGCGATGCGTTCATCCGCGTCTTGGGAAGCATGGAGGAGTAAAGAAGCGTTGTCGATGGTGCAAGTTGATATTGGTGTGGATGCATGTGGGTGGGTGGTGGCAGAAGAAAGGGGTCGGCGAAGTGAACGGAGACCTTGCCGTGCGCCTTTCCAGCTCAGGTACGAATCAACGCGTATGTGGTGGGTGACATACCTATCTTTTCCTTGCCTTGTTGTTCATTGGGCGTCGACGTTCCATGCTTCAACCCGCGACCCCTGCTTCATCTCTGATCTCTTCCGCCAGGCCGTGTGGTCGAGATTGCGATGTATCCTTCCTTTTCTCCGTTCAAATTCTGTTTCTATCCCCTTTATTGCCCTGCGCCAACCCCGTCTGGGCCGCTATGCAAGGCAAGACACAGGCAAGGCGGACGGAAGTGCTCCACTGCCCACACGAACCTGTGCGTGTTGTATGCGCGCACTGCACGATACTTGCAGCTCAGTCTCCCAGGAACAACCCTGAAAACGGGGAGGGAGAAGTCGTTGAATCCCGGACGGCCCCAGCCTGCGACCCCGTCGAGTGGCAGGGTCAAATTAGCCTCCCGTTTCCGAGCAAGCCTTGCGTGGGTGCGGCCGCTGTGGGGTTCCCCTTTTGCAACCGTTCGTGGTCCGTCCCGCAGGAGACAACTGTCAGCCCGGGGTGGGTTGTCGCGCGGTGGTGGGGTTGGGAAGAGGGTGTTCGACCGTCGCTCCCAGGGGCATAGGACTTGGCGGGGGACGTTTGCGACCCGGCATGAACTACGATGTTTTTGACATGGGACATGTTGGTTGAAGCATTGTCAAAGGATGACTTGGCGAGTGTGGATATGAGAACAATGGAGTGGCCGCATGGAGCAGTACCTGACGGTCGAAGGAACCGCGTTTCCTAGTCTTCCCATCTCTTCCATCATCTACTTGCCTGCCGCCGAAGAGGAGACGTCATTGACGTGACATGGGCTGCAAGGTTGGCATGTCCCTCGCCACCATCCACCGGCCATCGAGACCTCCCTCGGAGTGCTTGAGCCTAATTGAGCCCTGGGGGGGGGGGGTTCACGCCTGGCCAGGCACGAAGTGCTGTCGAGGATAGCAAGGCTATCTTGGGATAAACTCCCCCCTTGTAAACTTTTGGGCAGGGACAGGCAGACAGGATCACCCCGGGGTGAGGTGAGTGATCCATGCAGCCAACAACCGATCTCGAACGGGTCAGGAATTCAGAGGCCTCGTCAACAGGGTCCGACTTGCGAGAGCCGGAGACCCGTTTTCAGAGTTCGATGTTGACAAATCATCGGGTAGTTTGGCCGCCCATGCCAGGTGCATGATGTGCTTGCCTGGATAGGCGTGTTTCTCCTACCTCGCCTCACGGCCGGATGGGTTCCATGGCTCGGATTCCCAAGTCTGCGAGCCTTCGCATTCACATAAGCCGTTTAGGAAGCTAGGAAATACCGCAGGCCGGCCCCCTCACATGAATGCCAACGCTTATCCTCATGAGGGCGAGCCATACACCAGCTCACCGGCCCGGTCTTGGGTTACGGTGGGCAGAGGAGTCGAGAACAGTCCTGGCGAAGACCCCCCTGGGCACTGGTAGTGGCCCTGGGCAGGGCGACGTGGCGGCCGGCCGCTGGCCATGGCCGTGGCCGGATGTTCCACGCTGCATTGCATTCGGTTTGCATCAAGCGCAGTCACTGAAGCGTGTGTACCTGAACCTGAAGTCACGTTCTCAGCGTCTCTTGAGTGGTCCTCTTCGTCCACTCCCCTCCGTGAGAGATCGAGTTCCGGTACCTCTGGCTGCTTTGCCGATCCGGCGTGGGGAATCGCAGACCTCATCAGCTCTTTACCCGTTCCACCCAGGCATGTGTGCGACAGACATGTTCCCAGCTCCACCGGGCAATGCTTTCCGGCGACACCCTATTGATTGGTCGTGTAGTGCACTGTTACTACCCACAGCCAGAAAATTGGCGGGGAGTGGTTCCCATCGAGACTGGGGTGAGGCCAGTGCCACCTTCTCTGTTTGCCAGGAGCGAATGTATGAAGGTCCCCAAGCGGCAGATCTACGACCACCATCAGCGACCATGGCAGGGCCTCGATCGTCAGCATGGCCTTGCATGAAACTAGCATGTCCAAAGAAAGCGCAGTAGCTGCGAGCCCTGCCAAAAGCCAGGCCTAGGGCGCGTCAGGCTCTAGCGACCTGACTAGCCTGAGCCGAGGCGCGCCCCGGGGGGGTTCTTGATCTCAACCTTTTGGACAGAGTCTTGGCATGTGGGATGACATGAACCACGGCGGGGCCAAGTAGGCCGGTGAACACCATTTCAACGTCGAGCCAACCCTGGTGAGAGCCGTTGACGGTTCGCAGGAAGGGGTGTCCCTGCGCGAACTAGCGATGCGTTGTCATGTCGAGAGCCGCTTACAGGAAGACTGACATTTGCTCCCGCTCCCTGATAGTGAGCAGCCCCAGATGCTGCGCTGTTTTCCATGGGCCCCCACCCGTTAACGGCGTCGTAGTGGACTGGGAAACGCAGGGTAGGTGACCAGAAGCACCACCTTATGGTGGCTTGGGCGAGACTTCTGCCAGCGGGGTAAAGAAGTTTCGATCTGGAGGCCGCAAGGATGAACATGACATGACCTGGAAAGACGGCCAAGCGCTGCTGCGAGGCCGAGCAACCCGTAGGTATTGTGGAGGCGGGTGTCACCGGTGAGGCCAGGTTCCAGACGGCCAGGCGCCTCGAGCCGCGGTCCTCAGTTGAAACTTGAACTTGATGGACATCCGGGCCGTCCCGTTTGCCATGGGCAGGATGGTCGAACGAGCCGACGGTAGGACAAGAGAAAGAGGAGTACTCATCGAAAGGAAAGAAAAGGGAGAGGTGAACTCCGCCGTGCTGGACATCAGGTCGTCCGTGGGCACCTATGAATGGGCGTGGAAATGTTGCCACTTGGGAACTGTTGGGCTTGATGATAGGCTGACGCCAGGCAGTCTCGCCGAGTCTAGACCAATCAGCCGCCCCTGGAATTCTCAGCCAACCAAAGGCGAGAGCCAGTCCCGGCTTCCGGGTACTTGCGAATCAAGGTATGAAGAATCGAAATCCCTTTCTCTAAGACCTGATTGGGTCCGGGCTGCGAGAACGAAGGGGAATTAAGGCCAATGACGGGCGTCAGCAAGGCACGTCAACGAACATCTCGCAGGATCATCGAGGTGACGAGGCAACGAGGCCGGCCAGGAAACGGTCTTCTCGTAGCAAGCAAGCAAGCAGGCGGGGTTTGCGGTCATGTCCAAATTTGTCGACTCGACACGTAGACCGTTCGTATCGAGGCAAGAGCAACGGGTAATCACGACGTCAAGCCCAGACAAGGATGGCATGGGATGTTGGCTGAGAGAGAGACGGGCGTGTTTCTGTTGCAGCCGCAAGGCACACAACAACGGGACATGATTGGCCAAGGCCGAGCTGCGAGGCGTTGGTCGGAGAAATGGGCCGCACCACCACAATGACCACCCGGAAGAAATTGACAACACGCCATACGAAGGGGTGAGCGAGAGCAGCAGTCGGAACACCAAGTAGCTTGACGGGTGTTGACAGAATCTGGTGTTCGTGTCTCGTGGAGGGACGTGGGTGGGAGGTCGTGACAACGGCTCTCCGAGCTGTTTCTCCGATGCCAATGCCGTGCTCATCTGAATCGCTGATGTCGTGTGACCATGTAGAATCAATGCATTTCGCTGCTTCTGGGCGACGGGGGTATCGAGGCTCATGCGGGCGAGCGAGGGCGAGCATCGACAGCCCCGTCTTCGAATAGAGCGCCGAGAGACACAGAAAGGTGGACGGGCCGGCAGTCTGAGTTGTCGTGGAAGCTTCCTTCAAACACGTTCCCCATCCGGAAAGATGCGAGACGAGGCGGGAGCCTGGCAGGGCGGGCGTCTCGTGTTCTGCGCTGGTCAAGCCTGGGTGCCTGGAGCCGGTGAAGAAGACGCGAGGCCGCCGATGCTAGGCCAGGGATGTGCGGCGAGAATGACCATCTCGTTCATAGAGCAGTCATGGAAAGCCCTGTCGGCAGCAGGCGGGAGGTTTCCGAAGTGGGCTTGCAGGTCAAGACGGTTACCCGTCTTGAAGGCGTACGACTGACTGCATCAGGACCATCTTCCAAGGCCGGGGTTCATCGGGCTGTTACAGATATTGGTAAATTGAAGCCCAAAGGACAGATTGAGAAACTCACCGTGGAGAAAATTCCAGCGCCAGCCTAAGAGTCAATGGCCAGGATCAAATTTGCATCACAAAACAGGAAGCGAATGTGATGATGTAGTTGACGGCCTGTTTGGAGGCCATGTCTCGACCCGGCGTGTCAGGGGCGGCCCGGCGGGGTGGTTGCTGGCGCGGAGCGGGGTTCCTGGTGCCCGGTGAACACGTCAAGCCAGGTCGTTCGAATGATCCGATGCCCAAGAGGGTTATATCTGTGTATACAACGCGATGTAGTCAAAGGGTAGAGGCCATGGAGTCGCGAGAAGGCTTGAAGTTCAACGCGCTCGGTCCAAGTAGGTAGTATGTACCTAGGTAGCCAGGTAGCGAAGCACCTGTGAGGTGAGTTGTGAGACTGGAAGGCGTGAGGAGCGTGGGCCAGCTGCTTGAAAAGTGGAGAAGGACGCGACTGCGCTACCAAGATAGGGAGGAGGTACGTACCTCAGTCTGTTAGAGTCACGCCTGTGACCTGCTGCGTACCTTACCTGCGCAGGTGCGCTGCGTATTAATTAATGGCTTGCTTCGGGACAAGCAATGGAAGTCGCCGAAGGCGCAGAGAAGGCGCCGATCCTCCTTTGCCTCAGGACATACCGACAGAGCAAGAATCGCGGACTCGAAAACAGACGCCGTTGATATGCCTGAAACAGCCGGGCCAATCATGGCATCAGCCCATTGTCCAGGCCATCGATCTCGGACTAAAACGCACGAGGTGGCGGCGCTGGTATCCGTAACATTGTTTGTTTTCTTCGCCCTAGTTGATGTGTCAATATGTGTACCCATCTATCTACAAAGATGGATATGTACTTGAATCTGGATAATCAAGGCAAGGGAAAAGTGTCTTTTGTTCCATCACGAAATAATTGCTTCACTTCATGATCCCAATGCACAAAGCTGGTCCTTGCACGTCTGCACGGCGACCCGCTGTGAGGAGGAATCCAATCAGAAGTTGCAGGAACGCTTCACCAGTGGAGGTCGGACTGATGCTCGGAACAGCAAGTGCACTGTAGCAGGTGCGGAAATTGGCAGTACCCTTAGGTAGGCTGCTTTGGGGCGCACTGTACGTAAGGCAAAGTCCCGCTTTTACCGTGTGACGCGCCCCAACGGTGCAGCCACCCTCGCCAGCGCCTGACTTTCCGGCCCCACATCGCGTCGTCACTGCCACTGCAGTGACTTCTCATGTGCATTGTCATTGCGGTTCGCTGTTGTCGTCACTCGGTCTGTTGCTCTTGCTCTAAATTCAGATCATTCGACCGCACCTGCGGTTTTGGGAAACCCACCATCGTCCAGTGTATCCGTGTCTCCATTTTCCATATCCGAAAGGCAGCTGCACCTGGACTCTTGACGTCCCTTTCCTCCTGCCCGCGGGTCTCCAAAGTGCTCGCGACCCGGCCGGCCTGGCCTGGTCTTCCCCTCTCCTGCCGCGCGCATCTACGACTTTTTCCTTCTCGTCTTGTTTCAGCCGGATCCGCGCGGCACTCTGCATCCCTTGAGCCATCGACTCTGCATACGCCGTACTTTTGCCGCCTCTAGTCACTTCCAAACTACTTCCGTCCAAGATCTTGACGCGACACCGTTTTTATTACCGTCGGCTCACATTAACCGCTCGGCTCGGCTCTTCAAGAGCGTTTCCAGGTTCCCGCCCCGATCGTCCAAGGCCTGATTGTCGCCTGCCAAGACTTCGAGAAACGCACCTCGAAGCACTACACCGTTCCCCAACTACACTGCGGCTCAAGGTACCTTCCAAGGTTGCCTTACTCCGGGGAGGAAACCGCCGGCCGGCGTTGGCACCGACGAGGCCTCCAGTGACGCCTGTTTCCGACATCACATTTGATCTCGAGGGTTGAGGAAGCCCCGCATGCGCCGCTTGATACCGTCCCCTCTCGGCCAAGCAAATATCGACCCCCTCGCTACCATCTCGTCGCTTGCAGGCGATCGAATCCGCCATGGACGCAATGCACGACCAGATGGACCTGGAACACCTCATCTTTCCGGCCCGCCAGTCTGCTTCCCCATCACATCCGCGGCAGACCGTTCCAGCGCAGGCTGGCGATCATCATGACATGGACACTGACCCTAAGCTCCGCTCGCCGATCCACCCCACGTTCTCACCGGCCGCTGATGCCCGACCGCAGTCATGCCCGCAGGCTTGCGATGGAGTCGGTGTCGACGAGCCGCAGCAGACCAAGACCCTCTCGTCCTCGTGTCTGATGCTGTCGCGACGGCCGCACCACCCCGCGCGTGACAGCGTGTTCCTCGCAGACCTCCCGAACGAGCTCTTGCTGCACATCCTGGGCTACCTGGATGTCAACGACTTGCTGTCCACTTCGAGGGTAGGCTTCCCCACGTGTCGTCGTGCCGGTGACGGAGGAGGGCCCCGATCTCTGCTCGCTTCACCCGTCGTTCCCATCCTGACCCGCTCGCCCCCTTTGCCCTTCACATTCTTCGCCTGAATCCGCTGGACCCCGTGTCGTTGCTGCTTGATCCGCTATCCCGTCCGTGAAGAAAACTTTGCTGATGGCACAGACCAATCACCACCTTCGTCACCTGTCTCTCTCGCCGATTCTCCACGCCTATCGGCTCCGGCACACGCGCGCCATACTCCCGCCGCTCCTTTCGTCCCCCTCACGCCCTTCGCTGGCGGAGCTGATCGCCCGCTCCATCTTCCTGACTCACACCTCGGTCGTCTCGCGCCGCCTCGCCCGCTCCCTCGTTTCCATCCGGCTGTCCCGCCGTCTTGCCTCCAGGCCCTCGGCCGAGGCTCTCGTCGAGAGGTCGGTGCTCCCGCCAGAGTGCGTCCCGGGAATGAGCATGGTCCAGGTGGCTCCGGCTCTTGTTGCCAAACGCCGGGCCATCGAGAAGGAAAAGGTCAAGGACGGCCTGAGGAAGTGGGTGGAGGGAGTGTGGAAGGGCGAGGTGCGCCAGCGGGAGGAGGGCGTCAAGAAGTGGGAGGAGAGCAGGGGCGTTGGGAGAGTCTGGCGGCTCCGGCGATTCTGGGAGAGAGTCTCCAGAGGAGACGGTGCTGGCCTCCGGTAGGCCGTGGCGTTGGCTTTGGGGTGTACGACTTGCTATGATTTTCGGACTCGTGCGTGTTCAATCGCTGAGCTGCCGCTCCGTGAGCGGCTGGGAGAGGTTTGGTTCTGTTCGGAGTTGGGCTTGGAATTGCAATGTGTCAATGATGAGATGCGAAACGAAACTAGAGGGATTGATCATGCACAACACAAGTGTCTAGCTATTGGCATGTTGGGGAATGCTGCTGTGTATTTATTGGATTCATTATCATTAGGGTATTATAAAAGCTACTCGTAGTTGTGTTTCCTCCCGCAACCCATGGTGCAATTCACGCCGTTGTCGCTTCGTAGAAGAGTCCTTGTATCTGTAGCCCATGACCTGGTGGTCGGTGCATGATTATAGCCTCCCCGAAACATCTTCCGGGCCCTCAGATGAGCCTCTAAAGCCCTCTTTTATCCTTTCAATCAGTTCTTGAATAACCGACGCATACCCAAGTTGAGCCCAAGTAATCAAGCACACTGCGACGGTGATGATGAAGAACATGAGCAATATGCATGCGAAGCCCTTCGAGAAGGTGCTCTGCCGTTTTTTGGGCTGCGACTGGGCCTCAACATCGTGTGGGCGGGGGGGAGGAACACGAAAAGAATTCGGCGGCGGTGGTTCGGTATGTGCGTTGGGGACCTTCTCTGCCTCGAGCCGCCGGCACTCAGGACAGCCCAACTCTCGCAGTGCTGGTGGGAGGCACTGTGGAATGTCAGTATCGGCAAATGCCAGGAGATTCAGAGTGCCGAGGATCGTGAAAGCACCTTGTCACAGTACGCATGGCCGCAGCCGAGTGGGGGGGCCGAAGGTGCCTGGCATCTCAGACATTGGTGGCTCTTTGCCTCTGAAGAACTGACAGGCGGTGCCGTAGCGGAGGGGGAGACGGCCGGTGCTACGGATGCCGGGGCCGAAGCGGTTGAGGCGATGCTTGGCCTTTTACCGGTCTCTGGGATGACGGCCAGGTCGTTGTCGTTTGGGGCAGGACTGGGACGAGAGAACATGATGCTCAGGACCGGTAGCGGTAGGGCCTGCGACTTGATGGCGTCTGTGGTTCAGAGTGGTTCTTGGAGCACGCCAATAGCTTGCAACCGTCGGTAACGAAAGACTGCCGACTGTCCGGAGAGGTTGAGAGGCGAGTGGGTTACAGAAACAGTGTTCTCTGGCCAAAGCGACGACTAACGATGCGTGGAATCAAGCGATTGAAGCGGGCAGAGATGGAGTTTGTCGAGAGACCAGATATGGGTGGTCAGTTTATAACTGATGCAACATGGTCAGACATGGAGGAAAAGAAGGCAGCACTGTGACCTTGGGTGCTGTCGAGCTCGAAGACACCTTCCCTCCCACCTGCTGCCTTCCTGCTGGAAAAGCAGCCTACTAATAGCATCCAGAACGCTCAATGTGCTGGATTGGAAAGCGATCTGCGGGTTGTCAGGCTACTGTAGCCCCTGGATCAGTCGCAGTTCACGCGGCATCTTCACGTAGGTAGGTGCCGGCAGCTATAACTTCGCGTAGATCTGCCTGGACAGTACTCAATGCCTTCCGCAACTCCTGGGATGCATGGCACCTTCTTCAATACCAGACCGGAACCGCTGCTCAGTATGGGCACCTAGGTAGGTAGGCAGTAGGCACCTGAGCTGGTCCGACGTTATCCTCCATCTCCATGTCTACTAGTACTTCGTTCAGGTGGGCAGATACTTGGCCTCCACTGAAACTCTGGGAAGGTGCCGGCCCCCCCTGAGAACACTGAACACTGCAGTTTCGACGGTGCCCACTGTCTAGGTCTCGAAGTCTTTTCTTGACCAGCCCTTCTTTCCCTACCTAACTACCGGGCTAGGTTCACTGACGGGAGGCTTTGTACCTGCAGCTCCCTACCTAGAAAGTCAGTAGCAGGGCAGGGTCATCTCGCCTCAGCATACACCTACACCGTGGGTACCTACCCAACCTACAACTGTAGATGTATCGTGTACTCATGGCCCCCTAGTTGGCAGTACCTCGCTAAGCCATGGTAGAGCCTGCAGCTGGGTCACGATTTTCCCTTCTCTAAGCGGCTTAGGAGTTACTGAGCTGTGTGTTGGAAATTTCCTTTACATGGACGTCGTGAGGGAGAGAGGCAGAAGGTGAAAGAGATGTTGAAATAGGAATTTCCCTTGGCCAAATGCATCAGATTGCATTCTGCAGCCCGGCACTTGAAGATTGAAGATAAAGCTTGGTTGGCTGATGGGCCGGGGGCGGGCAATGTGGAATGGCACACAATGTGGCGTGTCAGAAATACAGTGTACCTGTCTTGGTACCAAGCCAGACGTACCTAGGTCTCCTGGCCCGGACAGTGCCATGTCACCCTTCACTCTGCACCGACAGTTCGAATGGACTTCGATGTGGGCTGGGAGGCTAAACCCACCGGCCACTACCTAGGTACCACCAGGTTTCTCACCGGCCTGAATCGACGCGGCCTAGGACCCCTCTGGCTTGTTCAAGAGCCCGTGACTTCGGCGACGCATCTCGGCCGACTACAATAAGGGGTTTAGGAGCCTTGAGCGAAGCGAGGCGCACTACGAGTGTTACTGCTGTCACCGCACCAGAGGCCAAGGACTCGGGACATGGAGCACCAGAAGATTCTCGAGGCCTTTCGCGCCAGCCACGCCGAGGGGCTCGAGGTAGCCA
This sequence comes from Colletotrichum plurivorum, assembly GCA_014235945.1. NCBI lineage: Eukaryota > Fungi > Ascomycota > Sordariomycetes > Glomerellales > Glomerellaceae > Colletotrichum > Colletotrichum plurivorum. The sequence goes on from WIGO01000071.1 coordinate 91,030, forward strand.
AGAACATAGAGATGCTCCAGTCACCAAAGGACGGCCTTGGACAGTCAGCTGACCGTATGCCAGGCCAACGACGCGGCGGCCTCGAACACCAAGGGCCTGGCATCTGGGGGGCGGTCGGCCTGTGCGTGGTTTGTTGATGACCCGGGTGTATCGGATTTGTAATTATTCGAACGCCAAAGAGAGAGAGAGAGAGAGACAGAGAGAGAGAGATGTGCGAGTGCGGCGGCGTCGTAGCAATGATGATGCCCCTTCTTTTCCACTGCTACCCGAATACCACTGACTGGTTCGGCCCTTATACAAATTATTTTTACAGGTAGCTGCGGATCAAATCTGTCACAATCAAGACGGATTATGAATCTCGATGCGTCCCTGCATCTGCCCGCATACTCTTCCCTCCCAACGACCAAGCCGTTGACAAAATAATCTGAGCGGCCATCACAGATGCCAAGGTCAAGAAAATACGGAAAGTCCTATCTGGCGCTCTATCACGAGCTCTCCCCTTGTTTGCTGGTCGTCGTCACGGCCACCTCGGTCGGCTCAGAGGCCTCGTCTGCGGCCGCCTTGCCCTTGATGCTTGTCCAACTCAAACACGCCGCCGCGACAAAGGTGCCGGCGGCACAACCCACGGATATAAAGTACGAGTAGCGAAGACCGGTCAGGTACGCGCTCAGCACGGCATCGAGCGCCTGTTCCTGGCCGAGCTGGGCGAGGATGCTGCGGATCTGGCTGGCACCGCTGTTGATGAACAGCTGGCCGTCCAGTTGCGGGGCGTCGTGCTCGATGCCGCGGATGAGGCCGTTCTGAAATACCGTCTGGGCGACGGCGATGAAGATGGAACCGCCGAGGCTCTGGAAGAGCTGGACGCATGCGCTCGCCACCGGCACGTCTTCGAGAGGGAGCGTTGCCTGCACGACGAGAATGGGGACCTGGAATCCGGCGCCCTACAACACGATGCGTCAGATTCTGTCGTTCTTCCACGTGCTCTCTCGTCCGAACTGCGACTTGTTGGGGGGCGGATTGCTTCGAGTAGGTACTTACCAAGCCCAGTCCCGCCAGGACTTGAAATCCCAGCCACTCACCCATGGGCGAGTCGAGGCTCAGGGTGGTGATGAGGCCACACCCGACAGTGAACATGACCATCGATGGGAGGACGACGGGATTGTAGTAGCTAAACGCCGTGATGAGCCCGCCGCCGACGATGGACGTGACCACGCACGAGAGGAGCAGGGGCAGCAGTTTGATGCCAGCTTGAACGGCTGTATCGCCCTTTACGGCCTGGAAGAAGAGGGCTGGAAGGAGCACATGGTTAAGCCAGAGATCAATTTCAAGGAAAGAATTGTTTCCGACAGGATCCTGGACTCACACAGGGAGTAGATGAGCGGGAAAAACGCGGCCCCGAATAGGGTCGAGAAGATCATTGCGCACACGACGTCCTTGGACTTGAAGAAGCGCGGCGGCAGTATGCCGGCGTCGCCTTTCCTGATCTGTATCCCGATGAAGATGATGGCCATGAGCACGGAGCGCACGAACAGACCGATGATCTGGGAACTGTTCCACGGGAACTGGGTGTTGCCCCATTGGAGTGCCAGGAGAAGACAGGTGACGGCCGATACCAGCATGGGTGCGCCGACGAGGTCAAGTTCCAAGACTCGCCCGAGGAAGCTGAGATCTCTGGGGCGTAACAGACATGACGGCGGTTCTTCATCCTTGTTTGGGGTTGCTTGTTCGACCTTTGGGGTAGAGCCAATCTTGTGAAGAGGCTGGGGCCTTTAGAAGTGGCATGCCATCTCGTTGCGATTTGATTTGCTCCGACCGAGCCCGGCACATTACATGCACCTACCTACCATGTCCAGCGCGTCTCAGTCTCAGAGCTCCGGGGCGGTCCGCAGTGATCCGCAGTTATCCGCATACATAGGCCAGAGGCCGGACGGACCCCGACTTGAGCATACAGGCCCCGGCCCGGCACAGTCCGGGGCGATACCTGTATGGTCGGTCCATGAACCGAACCTAGACAAAGAAATGCCCGGGCTAAGTATCGCTGCAGAGGCAATACAGTGTCTTACATGGAGGTCAAGTCCTGCTCTTATACCGCCGGCCACCAAGTCCGTCGCGGACCTCATGGCGCAACATTGGACACATACACAAATATCACATGTAGGCGGTATTTTCGTTTCCCTGAATGCAATCCATATCGGACTTGGGCTCGGCCGACGTCATGTCTCCTTCCCACCCGCAATCGCAGGGTGGTCGCCGCTCCCAAGCCTCGCTACGCAACACGCTGGTCACGCTTGAGGCCTCGCTCCAGGCCTTTGATGAACGCTTATCCGATCCAGAGACGGACGTCTTGCTGTCCCAATCGCTGCACAGCGATACGGCTCTGCCAGACAGAGAATTGCTGTTGACGTCGCAGCGCATCGTAGATCTCCTGAGCTCGATCGAGCACAGGCTGGAGCTGGCGTCTCTGAGACTGGCCGACTATTTCCTCGGTAGGTTCAACTGCCTCGACGGCGCGCAATCAAGAATGAGGTGTTGACCGACTGGTTGTACCTCTAGGATACACGACGACCAAGTGCCTGGTCACGGCCGTGCAGCTGAATGTTGCCGACCACCTCGCCTCCGGGCCCCTGTCCCTAGACGATCTGGCCGATATAGCTCAGGCAGATCCCTAGAGACTTGGGCAGATTCTTCTCCCGCTCTACACTTCGAACATCTTCAACTACGACGAACAGACTGGTCTGTACCGGAACAACCGCGTGTCCGAGCTGATCCGCGCCGACCATTGGACTCAGTGGCGGAACTGGGTCAAACTCTACGGCAACCAGTTCTACGATATTGCGGCGGGAATCCCTCAGGCCGTGGGTGCTGACCGTGGTACTCGGTCCGCCGCCCAGCATGTCTTCAACACGGACGACGACATGTTCACCTACTTCCAATCGCGCGGTTGGGTGCCGCAGCTCCACAGGACTCTCGGGGCCGGCGTCGCCGCCATGGCCCCGGGAATCCTGGCCGACTATCCATGGTATGAGCTGGCCGGCACAACCGTCATGGACATTGATGGCGGCGGCGGCGCGCTGATTGCCTCGCTGTTGCGTGCCCATCCAACCATGCAGAGCGGCATCTTTGACCTCCCCAGCGTTATCGACCACGTCCGGCCGATGCTCGGGCCCGGCGGCCAGCTGGAGGACGTCGGCCTCCGACTCACCCGCCTCGTCGGAGGCGATTTCCTCAAGGAGGCGCCGCCTTCTTCCGCCCATATCATGAAGTGGGTTCTTCATGACTGGAGCGACGCCGACGCCTCATTGATCCTGCGGAACATCCGAGCCGCCATCCAGGTCCAGCCTGCCGAGCCCGCCGGCGGCGGCCCCGAGAGCCGCCTTGTGATCCTCGAGTCGGTGCTGTCGGACCGAAGGAGCGGGCGGCTCTCCGTGTACGGCGACATCAACATGATGACGACCGCCAAGGGCCACGAGCGGCCCGAGAAGCAGTGGCGGGCGCTCGCGGTGAGCGCCGGCTGGGTGGTCCACAGCATTCGTCCGCTGCGCAACGCATGGGTCCAGGCGATTGACCTCCGGCCTGCAGCAGCGGCAGAGGCAGAGACGGAAGCAGGAGTAGAAAAGGAGACAGCAGCGTTCCCCGAGGCCGACGTTGTCCACGGCGATGTCGAGGTCAACGGCGGCCGCGTTGTTCTCTACATCATCAAAAGTAAGTGACGCCGGCCTTGTCCGACGCATCGTGCCCGTAAAAGTCCCTCTGAACCGCACGCTGAAACTCCTCAACCAGCCGACCAAACATCCTACATCAACTACATCAAGCCCTTGATCCTGGCCATGGAGCTGGAAGCGCCTCACGTCCTCTCTGTCATCGACACCAAGAACGAATGGTACTTCAGCGTCCACCCACAGCGCATGGTGCCGGCCCTCAAAGACCGGGACCCCTCAACTGGAGAGAGGGTCGTCGTCTTCGAATCGACGGCATGCCTGCAGTATCTGTGCGAGCGCTTCGACAAGGCCGGCGCGTGGTCCGGTCGCACGGCGGCCGAGAAGGGCAGCGTCATGGCGTGGACGGCCTACCAGACGGCGGCCCTCGGGTGAGTCTCCATGTTGGCCATCGGCGCCGCCTCCTCTCGGAGGAAGTTGACACAAGCTCATCGTCACCATTTGCATGCAGGCCGACTGCCAAGTACTGGCTCTACTTCCTGCGAGGATATCCTAACCGGCAGAATCCGACGCCGCTGCCCAAGACTATCGAGCAGTAGGTCGCTCGCTTGCATAGCAACATGTATGTGACTCGAACCGGCGCTGACAAGTTCATCTCTTCCACAGGCTGCACAAGGACACCGTCCGACAGTGGGACATTCTGGAGAAGCGGTTGTCGGAGCCCGGACAGGCCTACATCGCACTAAAAGATCGACCCACAATCGCCGACCTCTCCTATCTGCCCTTCTCTATGCCTTACATGTTTGCCCTCTTTTCCGTCAAATTCGACGACTGGCCGAGCATCCAAAAGTGGTCGCAGGACATGCTGTCACGCCCGGCGGTCAAGGCAGTACTGGAGCGGGCGCCTACTCTAGGCCACGGACCGGACTCGGAGTGAAAAAGTGCCCAAGAAGTCAGATGCCGCGTGTGAGGCCGAAGTAGACTCTAGTTTTGCATCTTCCATATATATGTCGTATCTTTATCTGGGATCTCCGTAGAGGTAGCCCCTTTGCCCGCCTGTTGCACTGGGGACCAGAGCGTGAGTGACATCGGATTCTCCATGTCTCTGGCGCAAACGTGTAGCTTTTCCAAAACCCCTTTCAGAGCGGGCAAGACACTGGTACAACGATTTCAGTTCACCGATCATCCTGAATAGATGCCGTTTGACGTCAGCCGGAGCGCAGCAATACATATCCCGGGCACTACCCTCGGAGGCCCGAGGTCGGGTATGGTGGGGCCCGGGCGGGCCGTCGTGTCGGACCGCAGGATGCCGGCGCCGAATGCGCTGCTTCCAGCGCACGCAACGCAGGCCAAAGAAAGCCCATATACGCTCTTGGTAGTAAAGTGACATTTTTCTTGAGGTTGGTGCGTGACCGGATAAGAAAGCAACGGAGGAAACGACTAGCTAGCTACCTGGCCTCTGGAATCATTGAACCCAAGGGCCAAAACACGGACAACCTTTCCTAGGTAATACCACTGGAATACACAACATCGCTCGCCCAGAATGGATTCTCTCAAAGGCTTTCTATGCGTCGACCTGCCTGCGAAGCTTCATGCTGCCTTGGCCAATGCTGAAGGTGACGGCGATGGTAGTGGCACTTTGATCTCTCACGTTACAGCAGCAATCGATGGCTGGAGTGCAGCCGACGTGGCATGGGCGGTGGGCGGCGCGTGGCTTCTCTGGGTGAGAACTTCACGGTCCCTTCTTTATGATATATGCAATTGCATGGGCACTGACTGATGGATGGATGGCTTGACGTTTCTCAGCAACTTTGGGGGTATACATACAACGTATTCTTCCACCCCTGCTCCAAGTTTCCCGGGCCGGTCTTGTTTGGCATGAGTCAACTGCCCAATTTGTACTACTCATGGCTCGGGACCAAGCATCTCAAGGTCATGGAGCTGCACAAGAGATATGGTATGTTGGGCCCAGACCAGTCCTCCCACTGGCGGCCTGTTTGGCTAATATGAACGTGCTCAGGCGACGCTGTCCGGATAGCTCCGGCCTTCATATCGATTCAGACGCCAAATGCCGTCAAAGGTTCGTCTTTTTGGGCCAGCGTGGGCTGTCGAGTGTTTTTACAAGTGACACATGATAACCTCGTACATATGCAGCACTGTACGAGACAGGCTCGCGGTTCGAGAAGGGCATGTTCTACACACGAGGCCCGATCAAAACGCAAGCCTTGATTGTAAGTCCTGCCCATCACGCCCACTTCGCAGCATCTCCCACGACTAGCTGGTCAGCACTCACGTACTGATGATTTCGTGCTACCATGCAGAGCATTGCGTCGGCCACCGAGAAACACGTCCATGCTCGCAAGAAGCGGCTCATCTCCCATGCCTTCAGCGACGCCGCGCTCCGCTCGTACGAAGGAGTCCTGGCGGACAAGGTCGGGTTGCTATGCCGCCAGCTCCAGGACGCTGGCAGCTTCGACGGCGAGTTCAAAAACATGTCGCGATGGTTCTCCTACCTGACCTACGACGTCATGGGCAAGCTGATCTTCGACCGCGAGTACAACATGCTGACCGGCGACGACGACCATTTTATTCTCGACGTCATTGACGCGTTCCAGCACGGGCAGGTCATTCTGGGCACGGTGCCACGAATCGAGCAGTGGGGCCTGGCACCCCTACTGTTTGTCAAGGTCATGTCGAGCATCATGAAGTTTAGGAAATACGTCGACGGCCAGGTCGCCCAACGCATTGCCGACGAGAAGGCGGGCAACGGATCGAATGACGTCTTTAGGCTCCTCTTGAACCACCGCGACGCGGTAACCGGGGAGCACATGGACTTTAAGGAGCTCTCCGACGAGGCGGTGGTGCTGATCATTGCCGGTGCGTCCCCCTTTGACTTCCATGTCTCGGCTAACAAGAGGATCCTGTTGTAGCCAGCGATACTACGGCGACTGCGCTGGCAGCCAGCTCCTTCTGTTTTGCTCGGTACCCCGAATGCTACCGCAAGGTCCAGGCAGAGGTCCGAGATGCCTTTCCCAACCCCGACGACATCAAGAATGGGCCGAGGATGATGGGCTGCCGATACCTGCGGGCATGTGTCGAGGAAGCCCTCCGGATGTGCCCGGTGGTCCCGGGTCACCTGCCCCGAGAGACGCCGGTCGACGCCCTTGTCGACGGCCATGTTGTCCCCGCCGGGGCATATGTTGGCGTGCCCGGCTGGAGCATGCACCGCCATGAGGCCTACTTTCCCGATCCCACCATCTTCAGACCGGAGCGGTGGCTGGAGGGGACCGAAGACGACCTCGCCCGCCTTCGGTCGGTGCACTTCCCCTTTATCAAGGGGCCTCGCGCCTGCATCGGCAAGAACCTGGCGTACAACACCATCTACCTGACCCTGTCCCGCATCGCCCACATGTACGATATTGAATCACGGGATCCCCTGCCGCTCGAGTTTCATGTCAAGGACCACTTTGCGGCTGGGGGGGAAGGAAGGGCCCTATTTGAGGTTTACCCCAGCCGTGGCTCGATGAAGTGCGCAGGATGAGAACAGCAGGCTCAAGAGTCAAGACAACAGGGATGCCTACGGAAATGGATTCGGGTATTGCCACCCCCTCCGGGGTCTGGAATGCTGTCGAGCTCCGGCACAAGCAGACGTCGTTGTCTGCTCGTGTCTAGGTAATTCTGGACTGGTAGACTTTTGTTTGTAATCTAGGCAGATAGTTGAGAGAGCCTCGTCCACCCTGCATGTGTCCATTCCATTGTTGTTGATGTAACCTGGGTACAACGCCTGACTTTTCCCAAGAACCGCCCGGAGTAGGAAGATGGGCGAGTGCGAGACCGGATTCAATACCAGGATGTGACAGTGACTACCCCTCCGGTGTTTGCTGCCATCAAGGTGGCATGGAGTCTTGGCCTGCCAGTTTGGTCAGCGGCCCGTTGCTCTCCATCATCGGTCCGCTGCTCCCAACCGTGTGTCTATCGGCCTCCGAGGCGCGATAACCCTGCTGCCGCCTCGTCCGATTTGCATGGCACTATCAGATCTCGGCCAGACTATTGACTACACATGTTGGGCCAACGCAAGCCACTCGTTCATCTGCTGACCGTCTTCGCAGGAGGGACCGTATCACCTCGCCAGCATGCCTCGCGCCGCAACAGTCGAGGCGGGCATTTTAGGACAGGGAGGAGATATGCTTTTGGCGTGACATTCTCGACGTAAGGGTGGCACACCGATAGCTCGCCGCGGTGAAGGTGTGCCGCATTGTGCGGAAGGCCCTGCAAAACTGCTCAATCCTGCTCGCTGCAGCCGCGTAGAAAAGAAAGACCCTTTGGTGTCTATTTTGCCTTCATGTCTGTCGGCTCGTATCCGTTGGCAATACTACCTGCCATCTCTCCTGCATACTACGCACACTCCCGAAGGGCCGGACGCTGCTGCAGGGTGAATCGGCGGCTCGAATTGGCACCCTCGCCCTCTCTCTCAGTCCTCTCCTCTCCTTGAACCTCACATCGACATCCACTCCCATTTCCGAGGCGACGACAATAACAACAAGCCCAGGACGGAGAAGAATAAGAAGACGAATAGGAACAGCGCATGGTACGGAAAACAATGACGACCACAGCCTCGGGCATGGAGCTGGACGAAAAGTCGAGCCCCAGGCTCGGCCACCCCGTGCCGCGGTCCGGGACATGGAGACGACGGATCCGGGCAACCTGCCCATCGGCGTCGCAAAGATGTCGGCCATGTCCAGTCATCTCTCCCGGTGGTTCCGCGTGGCCATCTTCGCGTCTATCTTCCTCGTCGGCTTCGCGTACGGGCTGGCCTCGACCCTCACGGGTGTCTATCAGGCCTACGCGACCGCCTCCTTCAAAGCACACTCATTGCTGGCCACCTCCAACACGCTTCGCGTTGTCTTTGCCATTGCTGCGCAGCCAGCCGCCGCTAAGCTCACCGACGTGCTCGGCCGCCTCGAGATCATCTGGCTGTGCGCCCTGTTCTTCGTCGCCGGTCTCATCGTCCAGGCCACCTCCAACGGCGTCGTCAGCTTCGTGGCCGGCGCGGTCCTGCAACAGGTCGGCCTGTCCACGACGCAGGTCATGGTCGAGGTGATTGTCGCCGACCTCAGCTCAACCCGGCTCCGCCTCTTCTGCTACACGATCCCCAACGTGCACTTCATCTTCACCATCTGGCTCTCGGGTGACATTTCTGCCTCGATGCTGTCGCACTCCTCGTGGCGGTGGGGGATCGGCATGTGGCCCATCGTCTACGTCGCCTGTCTCATCCCCTTCGTCGTCGTGTTCAAACTGGGCGAACGCAGTGCCCGCAAGAACGGGGCTCCTGTGCTCAAGGCCGACTGGCGCATGGTCTTGAAGCAGCTGTTCTGGCAGATTGATGCTGTCGGCCTCGTCCTGGTTATGGCTATTCTGGCTCTCATCCTCGCCCCCGTTAGTCTCGCGGGCGGCGTGTCGAGCAAGTGGGAGAGCCCCAGCATCATTGCCCCCATTGTCGTCGGCGTCGTGCTGGTACCCGTCTTCGTCTTCTGGGAGATGCGAGCACCGCACCCGCTGCTGCCCTTTGAGCATATGCGTGATCGCTCTGTCTGGGGAGCCCTCGGCGTCGGCGCCTTCTTCAACTTTGCCGTGGCCATGCAGCGCGGCTTCCTGTACACCGTTCTGGTCGTCGCCTTTGACTTTTCGGTCAAGGAGGCCACCCGCATCAGCACAGTCTACAGCTTCATGCCCTTCGTCTGCGGTCCGCTCGTCGGTCTGGCCGTCTATCGCGTTCGGCGGCTCCGGCCCTTTATCCTCTTCGGCGTCGTCGTCTTCACCGTGGCCTTTGGCCTCCTCGTACGCTACCGCGGCGGCCAGGGCACCGAAAACAAGGCCGGAGTCGTTGCGGGCCAGGTTCTGCTCGGTCTCGGCGCCTCTTTCTTCGGCTTCGCGGTCACGGTGGCCATGCAGGTCACCCTCAAGCACGAGCACGTAGCTGTCATGATTGCTCTCTTCTTTTCGTTCCAGCTCATCGGCAACGCCCTGGGCAACAGCGTCTCCGGGTCCATCTGGAGCCAGGTCCTACCCCAGCAGCTCACTGAGAGAATCGGCAACCAGACCCAGGCCATGCAGGTCTTTGCCAACCCTTTCGTCATGGCTGCGCAGTTCCCCGTCGGCACACCGACCAGGTCTGCCATTGTTGAGAGCTACCAGCGCGTTCAGAGAATCCTCTGCGCCGTTGGCCTCGGCCTCTGCCTCCCGACCATTGCCTTTGCCGCCGTCATCCGCAATCCCGAACTCAATGACGAGCAGACACTGGCTGTCAGCGACGAAGACAAGCGTGCCGGCCATTTCCATAGCGGAGCCTCGACGGTCGAACAGAAGTAGCCTACTCGGGTCGAGTTTTGCCAGTCCCAAGGGCACTTCGGAGGTGTGGCAGACATAACTACAGACGTTTGTTATCAGATGGGATCAACGGTACCTACCTACGCTCAACGACACAATTCCAAGTGAACCCTCGCTCGCTTGCAAGTAATATTCGCTATAAACACTGTTCTTAATACTATTTGACGTTTTTGATCCCACCCTCCACAAGTTTGCTGTTGCTTCTCCGGTCGTGCACCCCCGCCAAGTCCAACCACCTAGACACAGCATGAAGGTACTAGATTCGAGCTCTGCCTGGCCCGAATGCGCATCGCTGAGAAACTAGAAAGTGCTGCAAACGCCCAAATCTTACGTAGGGTTGGGTAGTCCGCAGACTATGCATGTGGTCTCATTCTCAGACTGCGAGGTGGGTGTGCAGAGAAAGCAAGACCCGCGCCGCTACCACACCCCGTTCTCCTCCTCCTCTGCCCAACGAGCCAGCTTGCCCTCCAGCTTCCAGCCTCGGATGGTTTTGATGGATTCGGCGACCATGTTCTTGGCCAAACCTCTATAGTTGGTCATGATATCCCTCGCCTCGACGCTGCCCGGCTCGGGGGCCTTGTCTCCCATCAGTAGCTCGTAGTACAGCGTCAAGTGCGGCCGCATATCGTCATCTTCGTCGCTGGCACCCATACCATACGAGCAGACCATGGTCGTCCTGGCACCCGTGTCGCGTGTGGTGGCCGAGACCTGTCGAGACGTGAGCACATGAAAAGGGGGGCGGGGGTATCTGCTGTGTTTGGTTCGGGCCTACGAGTAGATTCTTCTGCACGACGACATCTTGCACAATCTTTGTGCCGTCATTGATGTGTACCGCGCCGTCGCCAATGTCAATCTCCCTCACAAACTTGGCACTGTTGCCGGACGTGACCTCGCAGCTGCGGACAAAGGGCCCAAAGTCGCCCGGGTACCGCGCACCGCGCCGGACCCCTTGCCACAGCTCCGACGGGGTCAGCTTTTCGGCCTCATCAGCACCTTGGTTGGCTGAAATCGTGTAGGACACGTTGTAGGAGAAGCTTTCCTTTGAGTCGGACATGGCAGCCGGTAGGTCGACAGTAAGTTTGTTTGTGTGTGTGTGTATTTGAAAGCACCAGTGGTGAACCGAGTAGAGCGCATCTCGAGTTTTGTCGAGACAGGGCTCCAATATAAGACCTGCCTGTTCTGAACCGTGACACTTTTCCCGCAGAGGTCAAGCAGAACTCCGGTCTCGAAGGGGTCATGGCTCTCGGTCAGTGATGACCATCCCCGGATCGGGCCGTTCGGTTCGAGAATGCATATGGCGAAAGGCCGGACCGGACGCACACATTGAAGAGACCGGGGTGTCAGACAGATGAGTTTGAGTTCTACGTGCATCTCCTCGGACAGCCAATAGTTCACTTGAAGTGACCTCGGCGGTAATCATACGCACCCCGAAGCAAGACTCCATTCAGATTGACTTCTACATGTAGCATACGTGGGGTGCGACAGCGACATACATACTACGTAGTCACTAGATGCCTTCCAGAGGACTCAGTCCAACCGTGGCCAGGTACTCGTTCAGCTGGAGCAGGGTGTTCTCCCAGAGGCCCCGCAACTGTTCCTCATCCTCGGCGGCCGGGTGGGCTGCTGCTACGGTTCCTGGAGGAAAGAGATAGCCCCCCTGGTAGTGCGACTTCTTCTCGCGCACCACCAGATCGACTGCGGCGAAGACGGGCATGGCGGCCGCAGCGTCTGCGCTGATGGCTGTCAGCCACACCAGCGGCCTCACCAGCGGCCTCACCAGCCATCGAAAGACGTACGGGATGGCATCGGTCGCCGCGCCGCCAGGGTGCATCGAGGTTGAGATGATGGGGATGTTTCTCGTGTCCAGCCGGCGCTGCAGTTCCTTTGCAAACAGCACGTTGGCGAGCTTGGCCAGCGCGTAGCGCGGCATGTCGATCCGAAATGCGAGAATGCCAGAGAGCCAGGTCTGGAAGTTGCTGAAGGTCCTGTTCTCGGCCAAGAAGGTCGGACTGGTAAACCCGGTGTTCAAGTCGCCAGGGACTACGCTGATGATGGCGGAGGAGAGCTTGGTGAGTGGGAGGACGGACGTTAGCTCAGTCCGGTTCGCTGTTTGTGCTTCACGTGGGGTGACCCCCGGGACAAAATCTCGGAGACTGGACTCGGACTCACCGTTACCACCCGAACGTCTGCGGCTTCCATCTCCGTGGTCTTTCTGAGAAGAGGTAGCAGCCCCAGAGTCAAGGCAAAGTGTCCGACATGGCTGTGTCACGTCAGCCACCTACCACACAGCCATAGTGAGATCCCAGCCTGCTCGATTCAGCTCCTGTCTATCCGTCGCAAGTCCAGCGTTGTTGACTGCAGAATTGGAACTCCAGTCAGCACATACTACATCATGGGCTCAGCTTCAGCTGGGCGAGGTCAAACGGCGTGACGACTGGACCGGACGTACTGAGGATATCGAGCCGCGATTCGTGCGTCGTCATGTCGTCGACGGCCCTCGCGACGGATTCCGGATCGCCCAAGTCCAGAGGCAGCCAGAGCACCTGATCTGCCGACAGTCCCTTCTCCTCGTGGAGCCTTTCAATGGCCGCTTGCGACCTTGCCTCGGATCGACATGCCATGTAGACCTTGGCGCCCCTCGATGCCAGACTCCTCACGGTTGCGAGACCGATCCCGGCGCTTGGAGAAGTCGTTGCGTTAGCAGTCTCGAATGTCCGCGGTGGATGGCACCACCTGTGTACATTGTGACTGGAGCCTGTCTACTCACTTGGCCCCCGTCACCAAGGCGATCTTGCCCCTGAGATCCAGCTGCTCGGTCATGGCCAACACTCGTTCCGGATGGTTGGCTAGGTAAGTAGATGATGCTTCTTCTAAGAAAACGGGGCGTGTTTCTTTCCGCGTTCTAACGGCAAGGTGACATTTCAAATCTCATCTCGGGAACACTTGTTGATTTTGTCATCATTATCGTGACCCGTAGCGCACCGATAGATGTATGTCGGACATCCCGAGAGGACCACGTCGGCGTCTTGAGCGGAGCGGGCCGCATTGCTGCACCGCCACTTGCATCCCAGCCGACCCGTTCCCCCTGCGGCGGCCCTCACGTCAAGACTAGGGGGCCAAAATATGCGATCAATGAATGGTAGGTAATTACCGACCACGAGGCTTTGTCGAGGTGCCGTCTTGACTAGCGGACGAGGAGGTACATGTATGTTGGAAAGAGACGGACAGTACGGTCAGGTCAAGATGCACGGCAAGTGGACTCTGGATGCCCGTTCTATTTTGCACACAACTTTCATGTAAAGATAAATGTCTCGCGGTAACACACGCAACCTTCAGGTAGTCAATGTATACGTCCATCCCCCCGCCCTTGCCATGGCTTTCCGCGTGGGTCGAGGATACAACAAGCTGGCCTGAGAACAACGGTTTGAGACCCGAAAAGCTTGCTCAGAGGTCTGCCCTCTTGATGCAGCGAATACAGAAATCAGGATGCGTGATCCACGTGTCCCTCGCCCGGCTCCAGTCTTCCTTGTCCACCCATCCGAGTTCATAGCCGAGAACAACGTGCGCCAGGGCTCTCCGGATGGTCGCATCGGCCAGATACTTGCCCATGCACTGGCGAGGGCCGAAGCCGAACCGCCAAAACTTGTAGCGCAGCTCCGAGCCGCCCTTGCCGAGGAACCGCTCCGGGCGATACGCGGTGTTGTCCGGAGCCCACGTCTCGCTGCGGATGTTGATGGCGTACGAGTCGACGATGAAGCTAATTCCGGCCGGTACGGCGTAGCCTTCGACGACGCGGGGCGAGGGAGCGGCCTGCGGGACGCTGAAGGCGGCGAGCGGCTTGAGCCTGCTGGACTCGAGCACACAGGCGTGGAGGTATGTGGCGTCGCTGCTGAGGTAGGCCTCCCTCGACTGCGGCGACGTGTCGGCACTCTGCAGCTCGGCCAGCAGTCGAGCCTGGACGTCCGGGTTGGCGGCTAGAAATACCAGGTTCCATGAAAGGGCACCCGTGGTGACGTCTAAGTTGGCGTACAAAGACTCGTCCAGGGTCTGGAACAGCTGCTTGTCGGTGACGTGACCCGTCTGTATCCTCTCATACATGTCCACGACGGGCACTTTGCGGTCCTGCCCCTTGGCGAACGTGTATGCCGACTCGTTGAAGGCCCTCCACTGACGTTGAAACTCTTCCATCTCAACATTGACGACAATGGGCAGCCAGGAGGCCCATCGGAACCGGGCCAGGCCGCTGCGGACGACGTGGCGAAACAAGCCCTCCGGCAGCGGCGCCATGCTCTTGAGCTCGCCGACGAGGTTGTCCGGGAGGCGGCCGTACAGTGCCTCGCAGACAACCCAGAAAGGAAGCACCTTCAAATCCTCAGCCGGGTGTAAGATGCCGTTTCGGATGCGCTCGGTCTGCGACAGCTCGTCAAAGTGCCGCTCCACGAGCCGCTCGATGCTCGCCGACGTCGCCGGTGACGAGGCCGCATGGAATCCAAACGGTCCCTCCACCGCGCCTCGGACGCGCCGCCAGTCTTGACCGCTGATGAGGCCGACGCACTGCCCGAGGAGACGGTCCATGTATGCGCCCGAGTTGTTGGCAGGAGCCTTGGTATGCTTGTCCGAGTCCTTGAAAACGGCTGAGAGCTGGCGTGGCTCGGTCAAGACGCTGCGATGATGTCAGGGGATGTGAGTGTTTGCAACAACATACCGAGTCATGGACGACGGGACATCTGTTGAGGCTGGTGGGGACTCACATCTCAGACTTCATGCCAGACCATATTCGATAGACGCTCCCGTGCTTGGCTTGCCAGCGCGCCGAGTTTTCAATGCCGGACAGAAACTTGCCATCGTCTCCTTGACCGTTGGGCCACTGATACGGACAGGAAGGGATGGGTGCGAGTCTGTCGGGGGTCTGAATGGGGAACTTGTACACGAGGATGGTCTTTGCATATCAGGCGTCAGGCCAAGTGAAGCTCGACGTGGCAAGGCTCGGCAACTCACGTTCAGCACTCTCGACAAGGCTACTCGGAGAGCTTTCGGGCTGTAGCCGGGGATCAAGAGTTCCGCTAAAGCCACGAGACCAAGAATGCAGGCCGTGGCTGCAAGCAAGTAGAGTAGTCCGGGCAAGAAGAGCACCATGGCGAGCGTCGAGACTGGAGAGATGGTGGTAAACAATTTCTAATGCGTATAGCCGCTGAAGCCAGGGGGAAGGTCGGGAGGAGATGTGACTCTGCCAGCATCAAAGCGATGCCGGATATCAGGGACAGTTCATAGCAGGGGGTTTGGCGATGTTGTCGGAGGCCAGGTAAGGTGGGTACGGTACGGTCCGGCACGGTGCCGGACCGGACTGGAGCGAAGGCGCGGCGCCCGGTCTCCTGCGGAAGAAGCCTGTCATGCCGGGCCGGACTGATCTCGGGAGCATCTCCTCCCTGTCTCCTCGAGCCTTTTTCGCACATCTCCCTCCGGACAAGGACCACGATCGATGGGGTGCATGTGGACATGTGGTGTCAGATAAAACGCCTCTTGTCCACATACAGAGAGAGATCTATGGCACTCGACCCATCTTGGGACACCTACTCTTCACATTCCTACAACAGACGCGATCCCGCTCCTTTGCCTCACCATGGTGCAGACATTCCATTCCCCTCAGTCTCTCATGACTTGGGACGTGCGAGCTCCGCTGGCCATGGCCGCACAGTCGGCCATCTCGGCGCTGCTCATCTGCACCACGCCCAAGGACGCCGTGCTCATCAGGGCAGGGGCTCTTCCGGCGCTTCTGGCCCTCGCCGTCATCTGCGTGCGCACGGCGTCGGCCTTTTCGCTGCAGGCCATGCTGTATCTCGGCTTTGCCGTGTGCGGCTACGTCAACGTCTTTCACTGTGCCAACATGCTCTGCCTGCACCCCATCGACGACGCATACGTCCGGCGCGAAATGGCCAAGTGGAAGCAGCAGTATCCATCCAACCCCGGGCTCTTGAGCAGGGTCATCTTCACCACCGGTATGCTCTTGAGCTTCCGCGGCGTCGGCATAGCCCACGAGATCCGTAGTATGCCCAAGTTTTCCGGCGGCGTCGTGCCCGCCAAGACATCGTTTCTACTCCGACAGGTGGCGTGGATCGCTTTTGAGTACCTGTTCATGGACTTTGTCGTGAGCCAGCCGCAGCCGCCCGAGGCGGCCGAGGCGTGGGCGCTGGGCAAGGAGTGGCTCTGGCTGCCGCTCAACCCGCACCCGGTCACCCGCGCAGACCTGACGGGCCGCGCCATTGGTACGCTCATGTCGTGGTACCTTTTTGACCAGATGATGCTGGACATATGGTATCGCATCTTCTCCGTCGTCTGGGTTGGCCTTGGCATCTCCCCCGTCAGTCAGTGGCCGTCCATGTACGGCCCGCGCAGCCAGTGCTACTCGCTGCGCCGCTACTTCAAGTGAGCTGTTTCTCTCTCTCTCTCTCTCTCCCACTCTCTCTCTCTCCCACTCTCTCTCTCTCCCACTCTCTCTCTCTCCCACTCTCTCTCTCTCTCCCACTCTCTCTCTCTCCCACTCTCTCTCTCTCCCACTCTCCCACCGACCAACGCTTACCGTGCGCAGCGTCTTTTGGCATCAATGCCTCCGGGCTCCGCTCCAGGGCACCGCCACCTTTGTCACGCGGAAGCTGCTGGGCCTGGGGCCGTCTCTGCTGCAGTCGTATCTGACCATGCTCATCGTTTTCATGCTGTCCGGCCACTTCCACATCCTGCTAGACTGGTGCTCCGGCATGACGTCGTGGAGGTTGTCTGGCGCTCTGGCTTGCTTCACCCTCTTCGTCCCGACGATCATGGCCGAGGACGCCTTTCAATGGACTTGGCGCAAGCTCAAGACAAAGGCAGGCTTCGGTGCCGATGACTTGAGGCTTCTGGAGAAGGCGTTTGGCTTCGTGCGGACCTTTTTGGCCCTGGCCGTGGTCACGCCCGTCTTCAACTATCCACTTCAGCGTGTCCCGACCAAGAGCAACCCGCAGTATGTTGTTCTTTGGAGCTTCTTCGGGCCTAACTACGGGGGTACGTTGAGCAAATAGCGGCTAGTCACAGCTTCACGTCGAGCCTCTTGAGAAGAGGCTAGAATTTGGGGGGTTATATCCTGGGGACGTTCAGTTAAAGCACCCGATCAGGCCCACCCTGGTTGCCTGTTCAGTCAGTATTTTGACTGTTTTAAGAAGGGGCTCCCTCGGTATATGAAGGAATACAACTTAAGTTATATTGGTAAAGGTAAAACTTGTCACAGACCATGCGTACCACCTAGCTAGTAGTCAAAACGAATATATCTAACCCTTAGACACCCGGTGGTGCTTTCCACCCTCCAAGTAAAAGTCGTTAAATGCTGGCCGAATAGAAAACCGGGGGTGGCCGGATAGAGCACCTCGCAGAGTAAGGTTGAGTGTTTGCAGGATTCGGAGGCCGAGGGGTCGGTCCGTTGGACCACAGCTACTGATAAATTGAAGTTGTCAGTGTCGACAGAGCCACCGTCTGCACGCACGTACTTGGCAACAAATCCGGGAATTAAAGGCGCCCGGCCATATCTGCGTATCACTCTGTGGTGTGTAGATGTGCCATCATCACAAACATATATATATACATGCGGCGACTCTCCCTAGTCTTTATGTCTTCTGTCTTGATCATACCGTTTCATCGCCACATAGATCACGTTCATCTTGCGCAACGAAACCTGCCGGCCGTCATGGGCGATTCAGCTGCTTCCGAATCTCGAGAGACTTTTGGCGAGAAGAATGCCAAACACTTTGAGTACGTTGCTGCCTCTCCTCTACCAAGTGCCCCCTTCGGGGGTGTGATTCATGTCGGTCGCTCATCATGTCGACTCGGCAGCAAGGTCGCGCCAGGCGAGTGGCCCCAGTGGATCGTCGACCTGCAGCAACAGATTGTCGACTTTCCCTCCTGGGCCGGCATAGACGTCGACGCCCAAGCCGAAGCCCAAGGCAGCAAGAGACGCATGCTGGACTACGCCTGCGGAGACGGCCTCCTCTCCAAAGCCCTCAAGCCCCTTTACGCCTCCGTCATAGGCGTCGACGTTTCGGGCGCCATGCTCGACAAGTACCGCGCAACAGCCTCCTCCCTGGGCCTGTCCGAGGAGGAAATGATGGGCGTCCGCGGTGATTTCATCACCGGCGCATCACAGGCCCTCGAGCCGCCGCTGCCCGAGGAGGCCCTCGGCAACTTTGACATGGTGGCCATGAGCATGGCCCTGCACCACGTCGAGGACGCGGCTGCCACGATGAGGGAGCTCGCGTCGCGGCTCAAGGTTGGAGGTAAGATTCTGATTGTCGACTGGGCACCGCTGGACGGCAGCACGGCGGCCCAGCGTGAATACCAAGCAGAGCTTCGCAAGGACAACAAGGAAGCCATCGTCAAGGAGAGGCTGGCGGTGCACGCGGCGCGGCACACGGTCGGGAAGCCGGAGGGTTTCACCGAAGCGGAGCAGAGGCTGCTTTTTGAACAGGCCGGCTGCAGAAACTTTGCGTGGAAACTTGCCGACATGCTGTCGTATGTAGAGCCGGTGGACGCCAAGGGGCAGCTGTACTGGGCCCTGGCCACCAAAGCCTGAGTGGTGATGAGGTTCATGTAGCTAGCTAGTAAATGACATTGGCTATCGCATTGAAGTTTGAGGAGCATCAACTTGTCCGCGTTTCGACACCTCGGCAAGCAGGCATTATGCCTTAAATAGCTGGGACATTGAAGACACAGCGGGCGCACTGGCATAGGCTGTACATTTACTACCTATAGGAGAAGATAAAACAAAATGAGAAGGAGAAAAAGAAAAGAAGTAGAAAAAAGCTTGATGCAATCGCCACCCATCTGCAGCCCAGAATTCCGATCACCTCACACCATAGGCTCCTGCTCGCCCGCGATTCTCCTGGCGACACAGTCAGCGAGGTCCGCCAGCGAGGGCGCCTGGATGAGGTCCAGAACTGACAGGCCGATGCCCATCTGTGCCGCAAGCCAGTTCCGGATCTCCACGGCCACCAGCGAGTCGACGCCATGAGCCGTCAGGTCTCTCGACATGTCCACGTTGGCCGAGCTGAACATGCGTCGCAACTCCTGGGCGAGCGCCTCCATGATGCGGCGGGCCAGCTCCTTCGGCCCGAGGTCGCGGGGGAGCGCTTCCCTGAGTGACGAGGACTGCCCCGGGGAGGCGACGGCGGCTGCTCTCTCGTGCCCGGCGAGGGGCTCGCGCTTCTGCAGCGCGGTGAAGCGTGCGTCCGTGATCCATCCCTTGTCGAACGCGGCGCGGCTGCTGCCGTGCCCGATGCCCGTGGCCACCTGCGGAGTGACTGTGCCCCGTCCGTCGGCGGCGAGTGTGTGGTCGAGGATGCGGTGCATCTCGGCCTCCTGAAGCATGACGATGCCGTTGCGCGCGAGGCGGCTCGAGATGCTGCGGTGTCCGGCCACATGGCCAACCGACTGCAGCATGCTGAGGTCGATCGTCGTGGCGGCGACGCCGCGGGACCTCGCGTGGCTTGCGAGGGCGTCCTGGTAGGCGCCCGCGGCTGTGTAGTTTGCCTGGCCCGGTGCGCCGGTGATGCCGAGGATGGAGGAGAAGATGATGAAGAAGTCGAGATCCGGAAACTGTCTCAAGAGAGCGCGGCTCCCCAGGACCTTGGGTCGCAGGACCGCGTGAAAGTCCTCGAGCGAAAGTTGTTCAAACACGGCATCCTGGGAGTGAGTTCACGAGTCAGCACAGCACATTACAAGAAAGGCTCCGAGTTGAGAGCAGCATTCCATACCCCGTATCCGAGGCTGGCCGGGCCTTACCTTGAGGACCATTGCGGCCTGGAAGATGCCACGGATCGGGGGCATATCTGCGAAGGCCGCGCGGCCGGAGGCCAGTTGGTCCTGGTCCGAGACGTCGCACTTGACCACGCGGATGTTGCAGCTCACAGTCAGCTCCGCGAGGAACTCGTCGTCGCTGCGTGCGCTGCGGCTCATCACCACAAGATGCCTCGCACCGCGCGCAATGGCCCATTCGCAGAGCGACCTCCCAACACCGCCGGCCCCGCCCACAAGCAAGTAAGAGGCGTCGGCCTTGAGGGCGGCGTGTCGAGGGCGGCGTGTCGAGGGCGGCGTGTCGAGGGCGGCGTGCGACCTGCGGCGTCTGCATGTTAGCGCTGGACTGGGATGGATACACAGAGGGGGGGGGGGGGGTTCGATCAGGAGACAACATATACAACATGAAGAAATCAAATACACTTACAGGCACGACATCTGCGTCCCCGACGGTCAGGACCAAAAGAGCCTGCTCCCGCCCATGCTGCGGCGGATTCATGTTGTCGTCGAGGACGCGAGCAGACTGGCTGATGGGAATCTCCTCGACACATGGGCGGTGGCCGAGGAGGAGGAGCATGCTGCCCTGCATGGCCTGGGACACGATCCACGGCCTGCGGACCAGCCAAGAGCCGAGATGCATACTATGGAATGCCCCGTTGACCTTCGCCGTCGCGGCTGGGCACCCGACATGGACCATATTCGTGGTCGTGTTCGTGTCCACATCCTTGCCACCATCGAGCTCGATGACGCGCCCAAAATCCCGCAGGCACTCGTAACTCTGCTCCACGAAGGCCCGGGAAGGGCTGATGATGACGTCGACGCCCTCTCGACCCGTGGCAGCCCAGATCTGTTCGACGATGAGTCCCTTGCTGCGATTCAGCAACGTGTTTGCGGCCAGACCGAGCTTGCCCTCGAGCTTCTCCTTCTCGGCCTCGTCCTCCACAGCCAGATACACCAACAGGCCCCGGGCCCTGCCGTACTCAACCGCGGCTCGACCCATCACGCCCATCGACCCGTGGACCAGGACCCTCTCCCCGCTGCTTGCCCTTGCGACATCTTGCAGCGCGAGGTGTACCGTCACGTAGCAGGGAGCCAGGCTTGCTGCGATCGAAAACACGACGTGCTCCGGGATCTTGGCTACGTGCGCGCAGTGCACCCGCATACTTGATGCCCACCGGCTGCCCGTGATCAAGAAGCACACCCGGTCCCCGATGCCGAGTCCGTGGTCGGCGGCCAGCTTGCCCGCTCGGACGATGATACCAGCGCATCCGGTCACGTGCTCCTCGTCGGACGCGAGAGCGACGGGCCGGCTGCCGCCTCTTGGAGGGTACGGCCCGCGGGACTCCAGGCCGAAGGCCCTCGGACGTATCTCGACGTGATAGTCTGACATCTCACAGTTGGCACCGGAATCGAAAGCCTCCTCTGTGAACAGAATTGGCGGCTAGCCCTCTCCTCTGCCTCTGCCGACGTCGGCCTCGATACGCTTCTCGCCCAGTAGAAAAGGCTTCATCTCGGGCTCCGCCGCGTCATGCTGTGGACCGAGACTGAGAGGGGGCATCGAGAACAGGCGCGGCACGTGGATGACCCCGCCGCGTTCGCAGAACTTCCAGTCGCGACGGGTCGACGTCGCCGTCGCCGCGGCATCAAATGCGGCGGCAAAGACCTCGCAGATGGCCGCCATCGTCTCCTCGCCGCATGGTTCCCGCTCGGCCGACACGTCCAGGGTGATGTATCTCGTGCCGGGCGCCTCGTGCCTCACCGTCCGAAACAGTCCGTGGCTCAGGCTTGCCTCCGGCAACGACGACTCCATCGCGGCCCCTCGCGTCAGCCATAGAAGGCCGTCGCAATGGGTGACCATTGTCCTCAGGCTGTGGAAGCCCTCTTTGTCGAGGTCGAGCAGGTTCGGTTGCAGCAGCCCCTCCAGGTAGATGCACGTCTCGCCATGGAATGCCGTCTCCGTCGTCGTCGAATCGAGCTTGAGGCCCTTGATGGGCGGCTTATACCCCAGCACGGCAGCCATCCTCGACTGCAGGGCCTGCAGCCATGACGCAGGGAAGCGATCAGCTGTGCAGACGAGTGCCACGTTTTGCGGATACGCAGGCGCGTCCGCGTCCGTCCGGGCCGTCGAGACCATGGCGCTGAAGCTGTAGAAGTCCGGGTCCTCGCAGTCTCGCAGCTCGACGTCCAGCCCCGAGAAGCCGTTCCGTCGGAGCACCTGGTCCCAGAAGGGCACGGTGAGAGAAGGTGAGTTCACGCGCTCCGGCTCTTCGCTGAGCCACCAACCGGGCAGGAATCCAAAGGCCATGAAGACGTCGAGGGCATCTCGGGTTGTCTCGATGAGGACCAGCTTCCCCCCGGGCTTTTGGAGGCGGCGAACGTTGCTCATCGTCCGGTCCATGGCCCTGGTGGCGTGGAGACACTGGCATGCGACGACAATGTCGTAGGATCCGGCCTCGAACCCCTGGTCGACCGGGTCGGCCTCGATGTCCAGCTTCCTGAACGTCATCAGATCCCGCCACGGTTCGAACCGCTTCTGCGCGGCCTCGAAGAAGCCCTGGGAGATATCCGTGAAGTCGTAACGCTCGAACAAGGCGCGTTGGCCGTCCCTGCCGCTCCCCCGCCCCAGCGCGTCGAGGATGGCTTGTGTTCCGCCGCCTGTACCACCTCCGATCTCCAGTATGGTGGCTCGTGGGTTCTTCTGCGCGAGGAGCCTGACGAGCCGCGCGACTTGGCCCGTCGACCGGTCCCATTTCAGGGCGCCGACGTAGTAGCGATACAGGAGCTCCCCTTCGACCATGAGCTCCAACGGCGCGACCTCTCCCTTCATCAGAGCGACTGCGCGGGGGCCGAGCCGGCTGATCATCTCGCCGTTGACGTTTGCTGCCGCCACACGGTCGAGGAGGGAGGCCTTGTCGTCTGCCGAAATCTGGAGCCATTGGGAGCTCTCCGGCCCCAGCTCGTTCTGCGCTGCGCGTTGAAGCAGCTGCAGCATCCAACGGTGGTGCTTCTTGTGGTGCCACGCGAGCATGTCGACGTCTTGATCCGTCAAGGTCCGTACGGCATCGTTCACGTAGTGGAGGACCGCATGTTGGAGGTCAATCATGGCCTCCTTCTCCGAGGACTCGATCGTATGCTTCATGGAGTCGACGGCGGTTCGCATAGAGCTCGTGAAGGACGGGTCCGGTGCCCATGTGACGGTGCTGCACAGGCTGCCTCGGTCTGAACGGGCAGACGCACCATCTAGGCTCTGATACAACAAGCCGTCCATATGCAGCACAGCGTTCACGTTGCGCTCGCCGACGGGGCTCGCTTCGAAAACTGTCACGCTCGTGTCAAAACACTGCACGCCGACGCGACCACGGCGGAGTTGAGCTTGGAATACCGGTCCGATGGTGCCTTGACGTCGCAGTGACATGCTCTTGATCGCTCGCGGGATGAATGCGGACTCGAGGGACGATCCCAACCCCGGGAGAACGGCGTAGGCTGCCTGGAAGACCGAATCCAACGTGGCAGGGTGGAACAGGTCGCTCCCCTGGTGGGGTGACGACGGGTCCGTGGACGGGAAAGTGACCACACTATTCTCGCGAGTCGACTCGACGATGCTGATCTTCTGGAAGGCCGGCCCGTGGCGGATGCCGACGTTGGCCAGCGCCGTCCACAGGTCCGCCGGATCGATTCGGTGGGTCATCGTCGGGGGCCTCCGAGGCATCTTGGGGCCCGCGGCGTGATGATGGTCGGCCTCGGCCGCGGTCGAGACCGTGTCCAGCTTGAAAGACCCCTGGCAGTGCAGCGACCAGTCATTGTTGGTGGACACGGAGGAGACGCGGAAGTCGAGCCAGCCTGCCCAGGACGAGAGGCCCTCGCGCCGTCGCATGACCATGAGCTGGACCTCCTGCCCCTCTGCATCTGGGACTTGGAGAGCACTCAGAAACTCGACGTTGCGCAGCCGAAGCTCTTGTACCCTCTTGTCCGGGAGGTATCTTCCTGCAAGCCGATACGCCGCCTCTGAGACCATGGAGATGTAGCCGGCCGCCGGGAACACGACTTTCGACCCCACGACGTGATCCCCCAGCCACGGCATCTCGGATAGACGCAAAACGTTCCTCCACGTGGGCACGAACGGGTCCGAGGTGCTCTGGTACCGGCCGAGGATGTCGTGGGACGCCTCGGTCTGTCTTCGCCAGGCCCTGTTGGCCCTGGGCTCCATCCAGAACCTCGCCGAGTGGTTCCAGGGGTATGTAGGCAGGTCACTGAGAGCCCGAGCGCGACGCTCGGTGCCGGGAGAGTTGACCGCCGCCAGGTCGACGGGCCATCCTTTGCGCAGAAGCTCGCAGACCAGCGAATGTGTCGTCTCGACGGCGCTCTCTTACGCACGAGGCCTGTCAGGTAGGAGATTTGCGTGCCCTCAAGGGCCGGGAGCGACAGCATGTCCTGGATCGGCCCGCCCAGCGCTCCGTGTGGTCCCAGCTCGACGATGACGTCGATCTGCTGGGCAGGGGACCCCTCGGCGCTGCCTTGCCCCGGACACGCCCCGACGCACATTGCGCGAAAGGACGCCTCGAACTCGACGGCGCGGAGCATGTTGTTGTTCCAGTACTCCGGCGTGGCCAGTACGTCCAGGTCCTGCAGCAGCCCTCCCGTCATCGACGACGAGAAGACGACGTCTCGTGGACCATGCCTGGGCTTCAGCACGGGGCGAAGCTGATCCATGTACTTGGCCGAGATGGGCGCCATGTGATGGGAGTGAAAGGCCCCGTTGATGCGCAGGCGGCGGCAGAACACCTTGTCGCGTACGAGCATGTCCTCGAGCTCATGGACGGCCGACAGGTCGCCCGAGGCGGTGATGCTGTTCTGGCTGTTGACGCATGCGACGACGATGCTGCCGCTCCGGACGCGTTCGATGTACTCCTGGACCTTCGGTCGGCTCGCTCCCACAGCAATCATGCCGCCCCTGCCGATGATCTGGTCAGTCTCGGCAGAGAGCGCGCCTCGAAGATAGGGAATGGCAATGGCTGAACGAGCGTCGAGGGCCCCGGCGGCGTAGGCGGCCGCGACCTCGCCGCTCGAGTGGCCCGTCACGGCGCTCGGCTCGATGCTCCACGATCGCAGCAGGTCGACGAGTGCAATCTGAACGGCGCTGCAGAGCGGGAGTCTTTACTCGAAGTTCTGGACGTTGCTGTTGTCCTCGTCACGAAGGAGCTCGTCTGACGGGGGGGCAGAGTCAGCATTCTCGTTCATCCTATAAGGTACCTAGGCAAGGCCAGGCTGCGGAGCACAAACCCATCAAGGACCAAGTCGCCCCCATCTCTCGGATATGCACGCCCATCTGCTCGATGCTGGCCCGAAAGACGTCGTATCTGTGGATCAGCTCTCTTCCCATGGCATACCACTGGGCGCCCTGTCCGTTGAAGACGAACCCCAACCGAGGGGGCTGGCTGGGGATGCGGGCTGCTGCCAGCTTGCTGCCCTCCAAGGCTTCCTGCAGGCCAAGCACGTCCCCGGAACGACAGGCTACCATCCATGGCATGACGGTACGGCGTTCGGACAGGGTGTACGCCAAATCATGGAGGATTTGGGTTCGTTGTCTCGAAGGGAGAGATAGAAACTCAGGTCGTTTACACGGCTCTGACACGAGGCTTCATCCTTGCCGTAGAGTACAAACACTCTGCCGTCCTGTGGGCAGTTAGCCACCATGTAAACCAACATGAAGAGCAGGGACATCTTACTGCCGAGTCTGGGGCCATCATGGCGCCAACATAATGACCATTGGATTTTGTGTGTTGTAGCGCGGACGACGTCTCTTCGCCGCGAAAACCGTTCTCGCCGTTCATGCCGTTTGTAACTCTCGGGTCGTGCTCGTTGACTTGTGGGTGGCCGTTGACTTTGGGGTGGCCGTTGACGGCAACACTAGAAGCCATGCCATTGCACGAGGCCAGCAGGCCGGCCACGGACTCGGGACGATACTCCTCCAGGATGACGTGTGCGTTGGCGCCCCCGAACCCAAAGTTGTTGATGGATGCCCTCCGCGTCGCCCCTCGCCTGGGCCACGGCCGCACTGTTGTCGGGACCTGCATGTTCCACTCCTCTAGCCTCAGCTTCGGGTTGAGCTCCTCAAAGTTGCCATTTGGGGGCACGACGCCGGCCTCGGTGTGGCCGATGGCAGACTTGACGGAGCCGAGGAGGAGCGGGTCCGATCCCGGAGGACTCGCCGAGGCGATGATGTTGGCGATGGCCGTGACCTCGATCGGGTCCCCGGTCGGGGTGCCCGTGCCGTGGGCCTCGACAAAGCCCGTCTCGCCGGGGTCCAGCCCGCAGCTCCGGTAGCATGCGCCCATGAGGCGCTCCTGGGCCTCTTGGCTGGGGGTGGTGATTGTGGGCGTCTTGCCGTCCTGGTTGAGGGCGGAGCCGCGGATGATGGCGCGGATGGGATCGCCTGCGGCCACTGCGTGGTCGAGCCTCTTGAGTATGACGGCTGCGATGCCGTCGCCTCGGCCGTATCCGTTGGCTCTATGGTCAAAGGAGTAGGATATGCCGTCGGGAGACAGGAATCTAGAAGACCTTGTAAGCCTAGCACGTTCAATTCTACGACCGCCATTGTGAGGTGACGGCCTTGGAGAGGGGCACGGGGCTCTCTCTCTGTCTTACCCGATGGTTGACATTGACACGAAGACGTCGGGATTCAGCATCAGGTTCGCGCCTGTCACGATAGCTGATCCGGATTCCCCGGCCTGAAGACTTCGACATGCGAGATGCAGAGCCGTCAGCGTGGTGGAGCAGCCTGTGTCGATGGTCATGCTGGGGCCGCGGAGATCGTAGAAATGGGACACGCGGTTGGCGGCCATGGTCGCCGCGTTGCCAGTCATGAAGTATCTCGGCAGAGTATGGGGTTCACGGGCCAGGGTATCGTGGTAGTCCCGGACCATGCAGCCCGCGAAGACGGACGTATCGGACCCCTGGATATCTGGCAGCCTGATGCCCGCTGGACTTCCTTGTCAGCTCGTCACCAGCCGAGACGGCGCTGCTTGCCTCCTGCCGGGGAGGGGGCTGGGGTTCGTAAAGACATACCGCTCTCCATGGCTTCAAAGACGACCTCGAGAGTCATCCTGATTTGCGGATCCAGTGTCTATGCTCCATGTTGGTGGTCTGCAAAAGATCATTCATAATGCAGGCGGGCGCGGAGTCTACTTACGCTGGCGACCTCCGTGCTGAGGTTGAAGAAGGACGCATCAAAGGCCCCGGGGTCTGTCCCCAAAAAGTATCCTCCGCGGACGTTCGTCTGTTGCACAACCGGATGTTAGCACATGTTACCAAATACGGAATCATGTCTGGCTGGAAGGCCAGGGCTGAACGCACGGAACCAATCTTGTCCTTCTGCGGGTGCAAGATTCCACTTGTTGCGAATCTGGATTCGGGTATCTCAGACCATCCGCTTTGCCCGCTCTTCAGAAGGTCCCAAAGCCTCCCGGGTCCTGTGACATTGCCCGCAAACCGGCAGCCCATGCCGACAATGGCGATGGGCATGTCCGGGGAAGCCATGTTTGTTAACGTTGCGGAGAGAAGAGTCGCGCCAATAGTGTGATCAGGTTGAATTGAGGACCTTGAGACAGCCTCGGAAGTTGTTACTATAAGACTGTGACTACTCGATGCGCGATAAGTAGTACATTCTTTTCGTTGAATCCTGGCCGGTCTTTGATCCAGAGGCCGAACAGATATCCCATCTGGTTAGGTATCTCAGGACGCCTTGAGGCTGGTAGGTAGCGGCCATGAGCGAAGTGGATTATCACCGGTGCGTGGAGCGGGCCGAAGTGGTCACATAGGGACCCGGAGGCCGAAACTGGGGTCCGGCGGCGCGAACTCGGCTTCCGTACCCGGTACACGATCAATGGGTGCTCATCAAATTCGGTTTCTGGTTTCTATAGGTATCTAGAGCTTCGCAGGACCATCTTGGCTCCGAGATGGATTGCTGAGCCCCATGGCTCTCTCAGTCCATGTCGGTGACGATGCACGTGTGCTTATGTCGGCCATTCCAGTTCACTGGAGGTCCGGAACAAGCGGTCTTGGTCTTTGACTGCTCCGCTCTTGCTCTTGTCTTCTTCCTTCAGATACAGAGGTAATCGACGATTTGGGTTCCACTTACTACTATCAAGAATCCGGTGGCTCTGGCCTTAATGCTGGCGCCTCCCTTTTCGTCAAGTATTTGACGACATCTCGCAGCGTTGGATGTGGGTAGGGAGACACTAGTCATTTGCATTTGCATTGGCGTCGAGGCCTCGGGTCGCATATTATGTAAACGGCCGGGGCCAGTCATTTTGTGAAGGAACATTTGCAACAGAGTCAAGGATGAGAAGAAAAAAAAGAGGCCCTGTTATAACCAGGAAGCCGAAGTGTTACATGACAGCTTTATCACCTAAAGGCAGTCTTGAGAGTAAATATGCCCAAAGAATGAAACACTAATTTCCAGCTACCATATACGCTTTGTAACCATTTCGTACCGGTAGACGCCGTTGTAATCACCTTCTGGCGGCTTCTCAGTCTTGACTTGCCGTCCCTTGCCGCCCTTGAGTCCCTCTTTCTCGTCGGCATGTATCCACCTGCGCCTGTCTTCTGTGACTTCAATGTGGCCATAGCCACCGATACGCTTACCCTTGGCATCGTAGCCCTCCCTCTCCTCCTGACCCGTCGCCACCATGTGTTCCTTGCGCTTCATATTGGCGTACCGGTTCCGAGAGTATCGCAGCAGGACCATACCCAGTAAGAGCTTGATGATGAGCAGCACGAGGAAGGCGATGAAAAAGACGACGACCATGGTCACCGCCGCAATGACATCATCGCTGGTCCACGTCCACCACGCCCGGCTCTGAATGCTGGGCTGGCCATACGGATAGCCATATACAGCACGACCCAGGGCATCTCGCAACAAGGTGTCGAGCCGGTCAAGGGCGGCTACCATGACTGGCGAAGACGGTGTCGCTGACTCAACAGACAGTGATGTCTGGGTCGACTCTGGTAGCGGTGTCGGTATTCGCGTCGACAGAAACATGTGGTACGTCTGTACGGAAGCTCGGATGAAGAGGCAGGAGAGCGGGATGACGGCTAGGCCGAGTCTTCGAGTCAATGATGGCGTGACGAAAGCCTGATGGACGGTTAGAACGCTTTAGAGAGACGCATGCGGCAGACTTACATTGGTATAGTAGTCTTTGCACAGAATGTCGAGGATGCGGCTGTAAAACGTCGGCTTGATGTTGTTGAACTTGTTGACGTAAGCATGCTTGATGGTGTCCACCAGCATCTCGCTGCCAATCACAATGAGGAAGGGAGACAGGACCTCTCCGGACCAGACCCAGGCTGGAAGGATGGTGAAGCTGAACGGGAGGATAGATGGGCTGTGGAGGGGCATGGCGCCCCCGCCCATGTCGCTGCTGTTATCAGAACCAGCGCCAGGGACGGACAATCCGCCGACCTCGACGATGTTTCGCATGCCGATGATGAGTAGCATGATCCACAGCTGGAACCGCTCGACGATGTCAGCGCATGTCAACTGGAAGAGGTTATCCTTCTCGAAGCGCTTGAACACCGTGCTCTTGATCTCGACGAATTGGTTCGAAATCATGAGCGTCAGTAGCGCGTTCGAGTACGAATTGACAGCGACATTCAACGTGATGACTTGGTAGTAAAGCGCCACGGAGTGAACGACGTTGTAGACGAGAGCCAGGGCAAACATTCCCAGGGGCAACAGGACTTTCGAGCGGCCTGAACTGTTTCTTGATAGTGTTTCGGAACTGAAAAGGCATTCGAAAATGTCTTGCCCCAGGGCTGAAAGGAGACGGTCGCCGACCTAGAGCGTGATTGTCAGCATTGCAAGGGGAGAACGGAAACCTAATGATGGTAATCCCTACCTCAAGAACGTTGTATATGACGTAAAGCTTGATGCCATCTTGAGCTCGAATAAAGTGGTACATCCGACTGGCATCCAGTTTCATGAGGAACAACGAGCTGAAGAGAATAACGGCCCCCTGAAGCAAATCGGCTTTGTGGAAGGAGGAAAGGTTGGATGGTATCGACTTCGTCCTCCTATGGCGATGCGGTCGATGACCCGACACGAGTGGCGGTTGATGGCCAGCGGATCCATTCATCTTATAAGTGACCGTGTGGCGGTTCCCATTCATGTTGGTGCCCTGCTCAATCGACCCGTTGCCATTCCCGTTTCCGTTTGCCTTTGCCTCCGCTTCGGAGCGAATCGTATGGGGATCATCCACGTGTCTGACGTCTGCAGGCAACGCGGGAGTGCTTCGTTCTGCTGGCCGACTGCGGCTCCGATCGCGGCTGACGAGATGGTCCGGGTCTTCGTGCTGAGGGGAAGACGTCGTCCTGTATCTTGGCCGTCTGGCCCTGGCCCAAACCCTGCCCAGTCCGTACCAGACGAAACCAATCATCCAGCGAGCCTCTTTCGCAGCCAGATAGCCCCACCACTTGACCAGCACGCTCAGAGCAATGCAGAACCGCATCGGCAAGATTGTGAAGTTGTATAGCCAAGCATCTAGACATGCCAGGGCTCCAAAGTAGAGGGTGCGCTCGAGAAACGAGGGAAGCAGCAAGACATTTTTCAGCCTCTCCCACTTGACGGCGTACGACTCGTAGGGAATATCATTAGTATGTGAATGGTGTATGTACAGAGGGCTCGGTCGTTGCGCTGCCAGTTCCAGCTGCAGGTGCGTCGGTATAGACATGGGCGGGAGGGGTATCGACGGGGGTAAAGGAGATGGGGGGATGGGTTCATTTCGTTTCGAGTGCTGCGATGGCGGCGGCACTTGGATTTGCGGCAAAGGTTTGCTCTGTGTTGGCGGCTGGGTACTCACGGCGTTAAAATAAGTAGCCGCTTCCAGATTCAACGGCGGTGGCCGAGCAACAGTGTAGAAGGAATTCCGGCGGGGTGAGGTGGTTTGCGACTGAGACTGTCTCCTGTTTGTCGGCGGTGTAGAAAGTGTCCTGCCAGTAGGCGGCCGACGCCACTCGCCCGTCTGCCGAGACCTGTTTCCACCGTCTGTTACCGGCCCGTTGGACCGGAGACTCTCCGGGTGACTGAGAATCGATTGGCGAATCGCTTGCAGCTGCTCGGCGATGGGCGTACGGGCCGGACCGTCATGATCGCCGACTGCTCCATCCGGGACGACGGCGACGGGAAGAGCTTCGGGTGCAGACAACTCCTGGATCCCTGCCACGGACAACCGCCTAACATTATCATGACTGTAGTTCTTTTTCATGGATGCGGAGCTGGACCCAGCCCTAGCCCGTGGCTTCTGAGCCGTGTCCTCCTTCTTCTCGGCCTCTTTGTTCTCGACTCCTTTCTTTTCGACAGCCGTCGCTGGCTCGGAGATGGACGAGGAGTTCGAAGACTCGTGCCGTTCGGGTCTGCTATGCATGGAGGAGGCATCGGAGGACTGGTCTTCGTCGGAGTGACCGCCGGGTATCGTGGGGAGGGTCGAGGTCGGGGGCGCGCTTGCAGAGATGTTGGGCAGCGGCGGGAGAGGGATGTGCGAGACCTTGAGGTCGCTCTTTGTGTCTAAGACCACGTCATCGACAGCCGCGCCTTCTGGAGGGAAGGCAGGCATGGCCGGGAAGGCCTCAACGGGCTCGGGAGGCATGGCGTTGGAATTTCCAGAAAGTCCATGTTTGTCGGCCTCTCTGTCCTCGTGCTCTGCACTTTCCGACATTCCCAAGCCCTTCACTGTCTGTCCCTGTCGAGAAGTGTTGGCGCCATCCGCAACGGGGCGAGCGGAACGTGAGGATCGAGATCGAGGCCGCGAGGCTGGACGGGAAGACAGATGAGGTAGGCCGTCGTCGGGATCACGGGGTTCGATAGATAATGTGCCGAGAGGTTCGAGCGATTAGCCTTGCAGTGTGCAGTTCTTCACAGGTCGTTGGTGGGGGAAGACTGCCGGGCGGACACAGTGACTGGACAATCTTGAGGGCGAATCGATTGGCTGCCGACAGGGAAACCTGGCACATGGCATAGGAGGATACAGGTACACGCTGGTGCAGTGGTACGGCACGGACACTGCTAGCGGAGCCGCCATTCTGGAACCTGAATGGGTCCAGGGCTTCGAGTGACGTACACAATGGGTCCGAGGTCAGTGCTTGTGTCTCCTCAGCGGAAAGAACTTTCAGCGACTGTCTGAGTCAGCCGGAATTACGGAATTAGAGGAACCGGAGCTTAGGTAATCTCCATAGTTGGTGGAAGGTGGGTAGGTACCTAGGCAATAATACTACTACCGATCGATTCATGGAATTAAGGTGAGGATTCCCGAAACCAGAGAGCTGTCTATTCTGCACCTAGGAACTACTACTATGGTAAGGTTAGATGAGCCAGGCTACTCGGTCAAAGTTCCCTCTGACATTTGCCGTCAAGTTAGTCGTTGTTAGATCTGTCAGTCTCTTGGTGAGATGGAAGCAGTTCCCTGAGCCTAGGAGCAATGTAACGAACGGGATCCCAACAGCGGCTTTTAGACCGGTCCACCATCCATATCGCCATGCCGGTCGGATATCGCACTCGTCCGTTACCTATTGCCGCTATCGATGCCGCTTCGGCACCGGCTCCTCAGAACAATACCCCAGGGCGGCATTGTTCCACGGCAGGCGCGGAGAGAAGAGGAAAGAAACTGTGCCTTCCAATTCGCTTCGGCACATCACAACCGCCGATAGTGTAGGAATCTTGTCTCATCCACCTTGATGGGGAGTTGGAGGGGTGGTGGAGCCCCTTCTCGGGGGGGGGGAATCTCACGTCCGAATTGCGCAACCACCGCCAATTGACACGCTCCGAGTTCGAGGCATTGGATCGGATCTGATCTCGGCCCACCCAACTCCCCCCGGTTTGTGTCCAAAGCAGGCAAATCCGTACACTGTAGCGTACCGTCCAGAGGGGGGCCAAGTCGCCATGGAAGTCCAATTGCTTGGTAATGCGTCACCTCGACGACCCGGTGCTGGTGTTTAGTCCGTGGAGCACTCTTGCCCGACCATCGATTTTATTAAGAGACCTCAAGCCCCCCGTACACTGCAGTCGTATCAACAGACAAACCTCTCGCAACTCTGTCACCGCTCCACCACTCCAGCTCCAATACAATCAACCATGGCGTCCAACCCTCCCGCGAAGTGCTGCACAGTCGGCGTCAGACACGAGTACGTAATCGGACACCCCAAAATACCCCGCTGGTTTACCCCTCCCCCACCTCGCAAAGCTTGATTCCCGTCCCTAGCCGCGCTCCAGCACCAAGCATTGCAATCCTTCAGAGAGATCGCGCGATCAATGTAAATGATAACCTTTCGCTGACATTTCCTCTACTAATGTGAAGGGGCACTCCTCAGGGAAAGAAGATCACCGTCGCCGGCAAGTATGAGGGCTACCTCGCCGAGGCCCCTGCCGACAAGGCGCACAAGAACGCCGGTATCCTCTTCATCGCCGACGTCTTTGGCATATGGAACAACAGCCAGCTGCTGGCCGACCAGTACGCTTCCAACGGCTACACCACCCTGATCGTCGATCTCTTCCACGGCGACCAACTGACCCTTCCCTTCCCCGAGAACTTCGACATCATGAAATGGTTCGCAGGAGGTAGCGACGGCAACCACCCCCACGGCAAGGAACAGGTCGACCCCATCATCGTCGACTCCATCAAGTACCTCCAGGAGGAGCACAACATCACGAAGCTGGGTGCCGTCGGCTACTGCTTCGGTGCCAAGGTCAGTCTTCCCACAACCCAGGCCCTGCCCATTCCGCCATGGCAATGCTTGTTGCTGACCTCTACGCGCCCAACAGTACCTCGTCCGCCACTACAAGGACGGCATCAAGGTTGGCTTTGTTGCCCACCCCAGTTTCGTCGACGACGACGAGCTCGCCGCCATCTCCGGCCCCCTCGCCATCGCCGCCGCTGAGACCGACAGCATCTTCCCTACCCCGCTGCGCCACAAGTCCGAGGAGATCCTGCAAAAGACCGGCCAGCCCTACCAGATCAACCTCTACTCCGGCGTCGAGCACGGCTTTGCCGTTCGCTGCGACCTGAGCAAGAAGGTCCAGAAGTACGCCAAGGAGCAGGCCTTCTACCAGGCCGTTGCCTGGTTCGACGAGCACCTTTTGTGACTGGATGACAGGGAGGCGGGGGAAGCGTCGAAGCTGTGATTTACATACCTACGTGTCAGTCGTGCGCCTAATGTTAGAGCAGCCGGCTGGACTATGAATACCAACTCATGACACTGCAATGATACGGAGCCCGTCAAACTTGCATTGCTACATACCACCACTTGCATTGCTACATACCACCCGATCCGGGCCTCACAGCCTATGTGGGGCTGGTGTATTTCTTGGAGGCACGTGGGCGTCCGCCGTCCGCAACTTCTTACCTCGCAAATCATCGTGCTTTGCTCCGCAACACCGCCTTCCTCTTGCAATGTACACTGTTGTATTGGCTAAGGACCAGTTGTACTTTAGGCGAGTGTCCATGCGACGGGTCCCTCCGCCTACTCCACACGCTCCCTGTTTTGACATCCGGAGTCAGTTCGTAGGCAGTTTGGAAGAGCTTGTTGGTCTGACGAAGAGGCTTCTTTGCGATTGGGTTGATGGCACTGAGTGCAACCTGTTACCAACCAGTGGAACACAGTCCTAAATGCACCCAGGTATGCCTGGCCCCGAGAGTTCTCAGTCAACAATGCGGTCCTCAAAAGCCATGGAGATGGGTTTCATCATTTTTTGGGTTCCGCGTAGCATAGGGGTGCACCTCGGTGTATGAGCAACACGTGAGTGACTAAGAACGTACAGTTATTCGTGACTCCCGGACGTGAACATTGACTTCGTTCCATTGCTCGCCATACTCCGATCAGGATGCGTCAATCTCCGTGTTTTACATCAAGGCAAGAGGCCGGGCGGATATTGGTTCTCTGATATCAACATCGTGTTCACAACAACTCGCGATGCGGGTACTTCAAACTCTGATATCAAATTCGATGGCCGTCTCTTCATGTTGGATATGGAAAACCAAATGACCAGATCTCAGACAACAGACCAAGCTTCGTCAAAGTGACATAGATAGCTGGCAGGGCAGTTCTCTCATGATCTTGGATACTGACGACAAGCGCTGGGGATTGACTCGAACAGTGATGCTTGGCTTGTGGTCCGTGCACCGGGTACATGTCGCGATGCGGGTGTGAGTAGCGCTAAGAAGCGCGCTATCGCCCCAAGTAGAGGTACGAATTCTTAGCTGGCAGCACTAAGTTCAGCCCGTGCTTCAGCGAACAACTGGAACCCAACACGCCCAGCGGGCCGCTCCTAGCATGGGCAAACCGGTTTATCTGATGAGCGCCCGGTACCGTACCCTGATCCTTTGGCGCCGTGGGCACTGCCACTGCCCCGTAAAAGCCAACGACGTCGAACGTCTTCCACGTCAACGCACATGCAGCTCGCTGCGCTTCTGCATCGCCAACTCCGGCGACCGTCGTCGTCTTCGTCGTCCATCATGGCGGTGCTGGGAACAAATCCCGTTGCCTGATGGAGTTCCACAATGTTTGCGACGCAGCACTGCAAATTAGCGCCACGAGCCACGAGCTAGCGACCGATAGGGCTATTGGGCAAGACATGGGGTGGCCATGCAGCAGCAGGGGTTGAGTTGGAGGAGGAGGGGAGACACTGGACGGGGGGGGGGGGGGGGGGGAGGGGGGGGGGGGGGGCGCGGGGGGGGGGGGGGGGGGGGGGGGGGGGGGGGGGGACTCTTTCGTGATGGGCCGGCCGCCTTTTCGGACGCGAGGAGAATCGAGATGGCTGGGTAAACGGAAGGCCTGGCGACGTACACCAACGCCGCATCACCTCCGCTCGAACTCCAACGCGACGGGCAATTCGACGCCGCTGGCAGCCACGGCCTCCGACTCGTCGACAAGCTGTCAGCGCGCTCCCTCCCTCCCTCCCGCGTCCCCTCCGCTTCCCACTGCCAGCGGGCTGTGCCGCTATCGCGCGTTAGCTCGTTGTGCAGCCTCGTCTCACCTGTTGTTGCTCCAGGGTCTCGCCAATTCTTTCAGCTGGACGTACCGAGTCGCTGATTCGACCTGGCAGGAGGTTTGGCTCCCTCAAGCATCCCTCTGTTCCAACGCCCCGACGACCATATCCTCTTCTGACCCGACGTCTCTCGCTCTGCTCGACTCGAACTCCCGCTCAAATTCAATCGAAAATACCAGATACTCCCGACAGCACACCCAGCTCGAAACCTCTATACACCAACAACGGGTCACGGAAATCGGCGGCATACTTCGAACTCACCCTGAACGTCCGGGACGTTGCCAGACATGGATGCCGATCAGTTCAGGATAGCCCTCCAGGAGATCAATGAGAACGTCAACGACGATGACAAGGAGTTGTTCGTTGCCATTGTGGCCCTCGTCATATCCGTCGTCGCCCTGCTCGCCTCCATTCTCCAGGTTGCCCAGCAGTACTACGCCTCTGCTGCTGGATACTCCAGTTGCGGCGAAAAGGCAATAGGGAAATGGGCCGAGGCCACGAGGCGCGATTTGAAGCCGTACGAGTTCCGTTTCGAGGTTCAATTCGAAGCTCCCGTCATCTTTCTGTGCCGTCCGGGCAACGACAAGGGGCCCGTCAAGAAACAGCCCATTTATTTTATCGACGGAAGCCCACAAAGCTTAACCGATACGCGCTCCGAGCTCAAAACTGCCAAGAACGAACCAGGCGAGCCGTCTGACAAGCAGGCGCGAGAGATCGCAAAGCAAGCCGTCCACACTGCGGACAACGAGCTTGCTTCGTGGGTCACCCTCCTCTCTGCTTTGCAACAGATGGAGTCAGACTCTAGAGAATGGCAGAGAAAGAGATACGAGGAACAAACGAAGCCCTCGCAACCTCCCAAGACCAACCAGACGGTTGCTGCGCGAGAGGACATAGACCGTCTGCTCGACGAGGTCACTGGGAGCTACACTTTGACCGTGGCCGTTCAGAGAAAGCTCAAGAGCTGGGACACAATGCCAACGAACATCAAAAAGCCGTACGCAACCACAACATGGTGTCACATCGTAGAGATGCTTGCGCTCCTCGGCGTCTACTGGGTCGAGTTTGACAGAACACTGGACAGGTATCGCGGAGAGGGCAACGGCTACACGGTAACAGGTGCCAATGTCAGCGACCTCGGTATCATGTTCACCTTCCAAGTTCATGGTCGCAACCGTTTCGAGTCCAATCGAGTCATCCCCGTGGACGAGGTGAAGGAGCTTTGCTTCGGCTTCGTTCCGACCATCTACAAGTACAAGTCTGACGAGCGGCGTCTGAAGCTTCCCATTGACGAGTCGAGGGACCTGTCCACCCTGAACTTTGCAACTAACAATGAAATTGCCGAGACACTCGTGCTCATTGGCTGCAACACCAACACTGTCAACTACTTTTCGGGCGACGGAAGTGCGCGGGTTAGCCACCTGTTTCCTGGTACGTATTGGCTTCCTCTATCCCTGCGGACACCGCTTCTGAGGCTGACCATCTCTCTCTTGTTTAGTTGCTTTTGAAATTGTTGGCATGCTGGCGCAGACCCTGCACATCGAGAGGAGTGCATTCCGCCTGCTTCCCAACCCAACACGATTCCGGTGGGACACGAAGAACTTCGACCTGCCTCGACTTCTCACGGCGTACGCCTACCAGATGAAGAAGCTCTATGGAGGCAAGAAGAATCCCAGCGCGGTGACGAAGCGAATCTGGAGAGACATCAACAGTCTACAAGAAGAGATTGCCAAGATCCCTCGCCTAGGGCGTCGAACCGAGCTCAGCTTGCCGCTCATGGATGCCCTCCACGTGGCACTCGACCATACCGACGAGATCTTGACGTTCAGAAGGAGAGAAAGCCGACCAGGCATCGTTCGGGAATATACGACAAAGTCCAAGCTTATGCGTGCGGCTTCCGACAGACCCATGCAGGTGCCCGAGGACCACAAGGAAACGGCCCTGGAGTTTGAAAGACGAGAGATGGTGCGTGACGTGCTACGCAGTCACATTCAGGAGGTTCTCTACGGCTTCAACGCCAAGGTCGGGAAGACGACGCAAGACCCTTCTGGGAATCCCATGACAACAGGCACCAAGACGAAGTCGCGGTTCGAAGCGATTGACGCGGCAGCCCCCGAACTCAAGCAGAATAGACTCATGGAAGTATACTTCCGAACGGTTCGCCAAAAGGTGCTGGACGAGGCGCACAGGTCAGCGGAACGCAGAGAAGAAGAGAAGGCACCGCGCAAGCCCCAGGTCTCGGCACCTCCCGGCCACATGCTCCGGCGCGCGCAAACGGCCCGAACGACGCGGACGATGATGACGGCCGACTCGACCGACGACGAATCGGAAGAGGACGAGAAGCCCATGGAGAGCCTAGATGACATCGAAGACGACAGGGATGAGCCGATCGACCTGCTGAACGTAGAATGGAGCCACGAAATCAGCCATGAAGACATCTGGTGCACGTTGGTTTTCCGGATGATTTGCTGGCTGATGCTCCATGATTTCCACAAGAACGATACGCAAGTGGCCAACAAGAGTGCCCTCTTTGGCAGCCGACTGCCGGTATACATTGCTTAATGCGCCTGCGCAGTCGGGTAACGCTGAGAAGCAGACTGATTTGAAGGTGTTTTGTGCGAGCATACGAGGGCAACTTCATAGCGTAGTGGCATAACCATAGGGGCATGATAGATCTCTCGGTGTTAATTGACGAATGATGATGACGATGATTAAAACCAGCCATGTCTTGGACAGCCATGCCTTCAAATTCTTCGTTGTCTGTCTCCTTTCCGGTCCAGGCTCCGTCTGAATCCCCGAAGCGAACCGAAGAGGCATCCCGGACTGCCGGATCTCTGGAAAGCCATAGCCGGCATGCGGGTTCAGGCCGTCAGTGGTTCGTCAGCAACTGGGTGTTTGCAGCTTCCATTCCTTGATCTCGGCGTGCTATGGGGGGGGCCCTGTTGGCTTTGACTCTAGGAAGCGGCGCGGACCTCAGGGGCTAGGCCGGATCTGGGCGAACAGGGATTTTGGGCGGAGCAGCACAGGGAGGGGAACCAGGGCCTGGCAAGAGGGAGCCCGCTGTCCTTGAACGCCGCAAGGAACGGTAACCAGAGGCGTTCTGAAAACAAGCCGCATCGAATCACGACTGAGGGCGGCGTCCACTACTCCGTATGCAACCTTACGCATAGTATCGAACCTCGGGACGGGACTGACACGGCTAAGGCGCTGCGCCTTGACAATGATGGCCCTCGATGTCACGTAATGGGACTCCTCTCCAACGGTTCTCCGGGGCGCTGGCTGTCGGGTTTGCAGGAAAGTCTTCCCATTTGATTCGCGTTGGCGGTGTTGGTTGCCAGCGGAGGACGAATGCGGCGCAGACCCCGGGCCAACGAGGGTTAGCCTGCAGCATGTGTTGCTATTAGCGTACCGCCCGCAGAGCGCATCTATACCTAGACCAACAGGCAGAGAGATGGGTTCTTTAGACGCCCGAGATGTGATGGGATGTGATGTCGTCCAATGCGGCGCGCATCTGTGCGGGTTCGACCAAGGCTTGTCGAGCGCTTGTGGCTCGCTTCTCGTCGCCTCGCAGGGCGGCGCCAGACGAGATGACGAGATGGTTGAGATGTTTGTCTCGAGAAGAGTCTTGGTGGCGCCCGCGGGCTGGGGACCTTTTCTTCTGTCTTTCCGAGGCGAGGCGGTCGCGCAACGGACTTGTCTAGGACAGAAGCCAAGATGACGACGGGGGAGGAAGTTTGCCCCTGACTGAGTGACTGACTGACCAGTGCATGGTGCGCTTATGTCAAACACATATCTGGTCATCTGTTCTGGGAGGCAAGGGCAGTCGA
Organism: Colletotrichum plurivorum; assembly: GCA_014235945.1. Taxonomy (NCBI): domain Eukaryota; kingdom Fungi; phylum Ascomycota; class Sordariomycetes; order Glomerellales; family Glomerellaceae; genus Colletotrichum; species Colletotrichum plurivorum. The sequence goes on from WIGO01000071.1 coordinate 130,743, forward strand.
GTGGGAATGCAAGGCACGCCGAGCGCGTTCGCGTTTATGGGTTTTCACGGGACTTGGCGTCATCAACTTGGACGCGCACCGAAGGCGTCTCGACGTGAGTGAGGTCAGAGGCGGATCGGTTGGAGCGGGAGGCTTCCCAGAGCCAGCGCCAGCTACAAGGCCGGGCAGGCAATAGCCCGCTGGCTGTGTCGGTGTTGGATGGATCGCGTCAAAGGCCCAAAGTCATTATCGTCGATGCTTTTTTGATGGAACTGGAAAGGGGCAAGGACCGACGGGCTGGGTGACAGCTGGCTACCTTGCCATACGTGTAGAGTACACTACAAGTGCAAGTACCTTGCGTGCTACCAGGGGCGCCCGGGCGTTCCATGCCCATGTCCCTGTTCCAGGAGCCCACGCGAGCATCCCAGGCTCTGATGCTGTTTCGGGAAAAGGTATCTCTGTCGCGTGTTTCACAAGTGAAAATACTTGCGCTTCTATCAGGGGCAGATGGCCCCGCTTTCTGGCGGGTTGGAAGAGTGTGAATGAGCCAATGAAGTGGTGATGTGATCTAGATGGCAGAGATGTGGAGGCACTCTGCACCTGCCACCGTCCAAATGCATGGTGAGGTCGAGAGAACAGTGAAAAGTTACATAGGTCCATGCCTTCCTACTTCCACGTCTGCCTGCCTGCTCAGGGAGGCACGACATGTGGCGCGGTAAGGATGAAGATGTGAAGTAAGAAAACAAGAACGCACTGGACCGCGATTGCTGACTGTAGTGCTCCTGTGTGACTCCACCTGGAAGGGGATAACATCAGCTGGGAGTAAGCAGGGACGGAGGGAGGTTGGAGAGTGGGAGTAGCAAGAGCTGGGCAAGAGTGGATGCTGTTGATTCATGGCAGACGAACAATATATTGTGCCCGACATTGTGATATTGTCGGCATGATTAGGTATCTCGACAACTTGCTTTGCCCTCCTTTGGTGAATTGTTTTTTGGTACCACTTGCTTGTTCAAGGATGGTAGGATCTACCCAGCATCACTAGCGTTAGTTTGACTCGGAACGGAACACACCGCTCAAAAGACTTTTCTTTGCATCGCCATCACAACCAACACTCACGGAGGGTGGAACTCGGGATGATGAGTGGTAAAGAGGACACAGGTACCTCCTCGGTCTGATTTGGGTGTTGTGGTACCTGGTCTGTAGACACTGACACAACACCACCAACACATCCACCTAGGTAGTGCCCACTGCCCACTGCCCACTGCCCACTGCCTTCTATCACTCCAGTGTCCTGACGCTCCGCCCACAGTGATCCAGTCAGGTCCACTGTCCACCTCACGTCTTGGTCCCTGCTCAGGCCCCTCAGTGTCCCAGGTGTCGTGCCAGCCTTTCAAGTTTCGTCAGAGCCATTCCGTGGCCTCGACCGCACTCGGCATTCCAAGGTCCTCTTTGCGAAGCACCTGGTCGCGACGAAAGAAGAAAAAAATCAAGGGGGAATAAGGGCCAAACAAGAACCGGAGCAAGCCGGTCCAAACAGGAAAGGAGACGCCGCACCACGGGCAGCACAGGCACCACGGGCACCACCTACCACCACCACCAAGGACCGTCACCGTCGCCGTCGCCGTCGCCCATTCACCACTCACTCGCCAATACCATTCGCGCCATTCTTCATCCCCTTTTGACTCGATACATTCCTCCGTCCCCGGCACTCTGGCCTTTTTGAATTTGGCAGTCGCACTGGACCCCTTTTTGTGTCTCGTAACCTGCCGCGTCCTTCTCGACCTTTCCTTTTCGACCCTTTTTTTTTTTTATCCACCTCCGACCGCCGTTTGCCCGCCCGTCCGCCTGGCCGCATTGCTGACCGACGCCTCCTCGAGGTTCCTTACATACTAGAGTACCTAACAGTATTACTCGCTGTGTGTCCTCGACGCAGGCGCTCTGCGGTGTGCTTGCTGCCTCTTCGCGTCGCCCCCCGTTCGGGTGCAAGTACCGCTACCGGAAGCCGGCGTCCGTCCAGTTACGGCGCGACCTTCTCACCCCCGTTCGCCGAGGTGCACTGCACTGCGCTGTGCTGTAGGAGGTGCTTCTGCTGCGCCCGGGGCCCCCGTCACCTGCCTCGCTTGCTTGTCTTCAGGTGTCGGGTCGAGACTTCCCACTGCACTGGTTTGGGGGAAGAGAAAAAGAGGACTCCACCTCCGCGCCTATAGCGACTCGACTTGTACAAGTACTTGCCCTCCCCGCGCACGAGGTGGCCAACCTGCCAAACTTGCGCCCTAGCCTCGTCTCGCGCTCTTTCACCAGACGTACCCGTACCCATCTTCCAAACCAGGTGGTATCCATACCCGTACCCGCAACCCGCACCCGTGCCCCCGTGTGCGTGCTGCCTTGCCCGTAATCCCGCCCGCCACCTTTGAAATCCCAAACCCTCCAGGTCAATCACAACTCTCTGCTCTGTCCCGCCGCCGACCCGATCCTTTCAGTCCCGTCCCTCTTGTCCTCAACCACCCCCTCTTACGGCCTCCCACGACCATTCTATCTTTCATTCCTCCCTCGGCACTTGATACTCGACCATTCAACTCTCACCATCACATCGTCCACCATGACGCCCTCGCCGGGTCCGCAGACCAACGCCGTCGAGGTGCGTCGGCCTCGCTCCAGCCAGACCGTATCCATCTCCGCCGACGAGAACACGAACCCCGTTCACGGTGCCGACTCGAGCCTCCAGTACCGCGTGTCTGAATACACCGAGACAACCACCACAACGACCACCACCACCACAAAGCGTACCTACCCTCCGGTCTACCTGCGCGAAGTTCGTCCGCTGCATGAACTCGACTCCAAGGAATACCCTCTCGCTTCCAAGCCTCTGCCACCCGAGCTTGCCAACTTCTCCTTCAGCGTCAGCGGCTCCTTTGGATCGGATGCCGCGTCCGACGATCTCTTCGTTGCCAAAAAGGTAGGCCCCATCCACCCTTCGTTTCGCCGCTCTTGCTGCGTGTGCTGACGTCTTTTGTGTGTTTGTAGCGAAAGGCACCCCTCCCCGCCGATGGGCAACCCGCCGGCCTCCTCAAAGAAGACGAGTCCAGCCAAGAAACCAGACGCACCTCAGATTCGCCCTCCGATGCCTGCCAAAGGAGAACAAGACGGCCAAACGCCCGCGATGTCTCCCCTGCCCAGAACGCGTCCCCCGTGCTACCCTCGAGACCCTCCCGAAGCGCTAGATCGGCTGGCTTGTCGTTCCCCGAGGATGCATCCCAAAGGCTGCGACGCCAACTCGCCAGGGGCAAACAAGCCGGCTGCCTGGCCACGCCAGACACCTCCGAGGTCGTCGCCAGCGGTTCGGAACGTGTGACGCGACCTCGATCTCTGCAACTCAACCGCTCGAGCCACACGCCCGAGTCTGGTCCCAGCCAGACAAACACCCTTGAGGCACCCAGCCCCATAGGCAGCGATGCCCTCACCGTCTTCAGTAGCAACGTTGCGACGCCTCCCATTACCGATGCCGATGCCGAGCCCTTCGTTGACGGTGACGAGTCCCTGCAACAGGCAATCCGAGCCGTTGGCCACCGGCCTTCGATTGATGCTGTGGCTGCTCAGGATGCTAGCCTTCCCAGTCCGAGACTTTCGCCCACGCTTGCCGCCGCACAGCTTCACTCGAGAGATTCCGAGGACGAGGATGCAGTGTCGCCACAGAGCAGTGCCCTGGTCAGACGAAACGTCAGTTTCCGGGATCGATCGTGGCTCCAAGAGTCGCAGACAACCGAGGATGGCGGGTATGCTTCGGACATGTCCCTGGTTCCCGACGAGAACACGTCCCAACTCGATAATCTTGACCCCCACACGGCCGTGCTCGATGCACAGAGCATGATGGAAAAGTTCGACGCCATGCCTAATGAGATGAAGAGTTTCGTCATGTACAACCTGCTTCGCCGCTGCACAAGAAAGACGTTGCGTCTCGTCGCCGATGTTGTCACCCCGGCGTTGAAGTGCGACTTTTTCAAGCAGCTTCCTCTCGAGTTGAGCTTCCACGTGCTCTCGTTCCTCGACCACCGCGACCTCTGCCGAGCCGCCCAGGTCTCCAAGCACTGGCGAAACATCGTCGATACAAATGAGACTGGCTGGAAGGAGCTTTTCGACCGTGACGGCTTCACCCTTCCTCCCGGCGAACTTGACAAGGCGATCATGCAAGGCTGGGGTTGGCAGGACCCCGTTGGTGTCATGGGGGCCGAGGTCGACTTGAGTCGTACCAGTCGGTTGAACTCGGCGGATAGCGAGCTGACCAAGGCGGTGGCCAAGCCGGATCCCACGACCAAGCTCCGCAGTCACAAGCGTAAGCGGGGTATGAACATTCCAGGCGCCGATCGATCGAAGCGGAGGGTTAGCGGCCAGGACGCCGCACGGAACGAATCCATGCAGTCTGAAGTCAAGCAGCACAAGTCGGAGGGCCCCCTCTCGGCTGCTAATGCCGCTGCGGCTGCTGTGCCCAACCCGCAGCTGGGCATGCCCAGCTTGCAAAAGCTGCACCTCTTCAAGTCCCTCTACCGTCGCCACTACATGATCCGCCAGAGCTGGACGAGTGGAAAGGTCAAGCCCGGGCACGTCGCCTTTGCTGCCCACCCCCGCCATGTGATCACCTGCCTGCAGTTCGACGAGGACAAGATCATCACTGGTAGTGACGACACACTAATTCACGTCTACGACACGAAGACGGGCAAGCTACGAAAGAAGCTCGAGGGACACGAGGGCGGTGTGTGGGCTTTGCAGTACGAGGGCAACATGCTGGTCTCGGGGTCCACGGACCGATCCGTCCGCGTGTGGGACATCGAGAAGGGGCTCTGCACTCAAGTGTTCTATGGCCACACGAGTACTGTGCGATGCCTCCAAATCCTGATGCCCACGGAGACCGGAAAGACGCACGACGGTAAGGCCGCCATGATGCCTTCCAAGCCACTGATCATCACCGGATCTCGTGACAGCCAGCTCCGGGTCTGGCGTCTGCCAGAGGTTGGCTCCCGCCGCTACATCCAGACCGGCCCGCCGGCAAACGATGCGGACTGCCCCTATTTTATCCGCACACTTTCTGGTCACACGCACTCGGTTCGCGCCATCTCTGCCCACGGCGACACCCTCGTCAGTGGGAGCTACGACAGCACCGTCAGAGTATGGCGCATCAGTACCGGCGAGTCTCTCCATGTTCTTCATGGTCACTCGCAGAAGGTCTACAGCGTTGTTTTGGACCACAAGCGCAATCGTTGCATATCCGGTTCCATGGACTCACTAGTCAAAATCTGGGATCTGAACACTGGCGCCTGCCTGCACACCCTGGAGGGTCACAGCCTGCTTGTCGGTCTGCTCGACCTTCGCGACGAGAGGCTTGTGTCGGCTGCCGCTGACAGCACTCTGAGGATATGGGACCCTGAGAACGGCAAATGCAAGAATGTTCTGACGGCGCACACTGGAGCCATTACTTGCTTCCAACACGATGGCCGGAAGGTCATCTCCGGAAGCGAAAAGACAGTCAAAATGTGGGATATCCGCACCGGCGAGTGCGTGCAGGATCTCCTGACAGATCTGAGCGGAGTTTGGCAGGTCAAGTTTGACGAGCGACGCTGCGTGGCTGCCGTACAACGCGACAGCCTCACTTACGTCGAGGTAAGCACCATGATGCGGACTGTTGAAGGGTTCAAATGCTAACTATGATGCTCCCAGATCCTCGACTTTGGAGCTGTTCGCGACGGCAAGCCCCCGGAAGAACTCGGCGAGCGCAAGCTGCTCAACGAGCCTGAAGTACGCGCGCTTCTTTCGGAAGATTTATAATGAGCAATGCAAAGGACAAAAACAATACGAACACGACACAGCAAGAGCTTTAACGGACCAGCACCTTATGACGAGAGAAAACCACAGCATCATTCGGAGGCAAACCACACGAAGGCATAATGACATTGGTGGGAAGGGATTCGGACGGGAACATCCTTGATTGGGCTCGCGGCGTTTTTGACGGCACTGGGTCGGTGACGAAAAGAAAAGTGGCGTTTTATCTCTTTTGTCGAGCGCAGAGCGCATATACCACGTCGTCGTATGGCTTAATGTAAATATTGGACGCAGGAACAGTCGCAAGACGGGCAGGGGTCTCACGATACACGCTGTTTGGTGGCGGCTTGCTTATTCGTTCGACAGAAGACAGGAAAGGCGTGTTTGTCTTCTGCCGCGGGTTATGCCAAGACTGGCGATCGCACGTACATTGAACTTTCTTATCAACTCTTTTACCTGAACTGATGTCCAAAAAGTGATGCGGGCGATGTGACCTTGCGGACCTCAGATTTAAATAGTGAGACAACGTAGTGTGACATGAGAAGGTAAACGCTTATTCAGTTACGCTGGCAATGACGCTGGGATATCTAATGTAGAGAGACATGGAAATAAAAAACAAAATAATATAGTCGACAGTCTGGCTCAAGATGGCGGACCTGACTGAGTCAATTTTGACCATCTCCTACTCGCTCTCGTAAACGGACTGCCAACCCCCGTCGGCGTCCTCGTCGGGTCCTCCCGGCGCTGCCTGACGTCTCCCTCCAGACCAAAGCCGTAGGTTTCGCCGCCGGCGTGGGGGTTGGTCGGCACGAGGCCGTAGCCGACCCTGGCGCCGGCCACGGGGCGGTGGTCGGTGCCGGGCACGGTGTTGCCCCAGGGCAGCTTCTCGAGGCCGGGGCCGCGGGTGGCGGCGACGATGCTGCTGAAGCGGGTGTTGCGGACGAGGCCCTCCTCGCGGACGGCGGCGACGCCGAAGCTGACGCCGACGACGGCCAGGAAGATGGCGACCGAGTAGACGGCCCAGAGGTTGGCGACGTGGTACTTGAAGCGGTTGTCGGTGCGCTCGCGGGCGCACTCGAAGAGCTTCCGCTGGTTCTTGTTGGTGCCCGTGACCTGGGAGGGGTCGCTGGCCCAGGAGACGGCGAGGAAGCGCGGGTTGGTGAACATGGAGAGGATGATGTCCTCGTAGAAGGACTGGACCTCGAACATGAAGTTCTTGACGGCGAGGTAGTTGTGCTGGTCGATGAGGCGGGTCTGGAAGGCCTTTGTGTTGGCGTCGGTGCCGAGGCCGACGATGGTGCCGTTTACGAACTGGCGCATGTGGTAGCCGATGGCGTGGTAGGCCATGGTGTGGCGGTACTTTTCCACGTTCTTAGGCAGGACGTAGTTCGACTCCGGGATGGCGGTGATGTTGTCCATGGTGCCGTCGTTGGCGTCAACGTCGTCCAGGAGGCGTGTGTCGAGGATAGGGTCGAGGAACGTGCGCTCGAGGACGGTGGTGTTCTGGACCTGGTTCGTGTAGTTGAAAAGAACCTTGTAACGGGTCTCGTGGTGTATGCAGCCGAATATCTTGGGGGTGTAGGTGGTGTCCCACCCTTCCTCGTCCGCGGTCTTGGGCAACCCCTCGGCGGCAGGGTCGTCGACGTGGGAGTAGCCGAACCAGAGGATGGGCTCCGTGCGGAGGGCGCCGAGGTTTTTCGGGTACTCGAGAGGCTCGCCTTGGATGACGCCGCCAACGGTCGTGTTCTTGGCCTGCGGGTTCGAGTATTCGCCCTTGGTGGCGTGGGTGATGTAGGTGTGGGCGCCCGTCGGGGCGAGGTCGCTGGTGTTGAAAGGCGGTAGAGAGCCGTTGAGCTCCTCCGTCGGGGACCCGACGCCGCTGGCAAGCTCGGTGCACTTGTATCCCGGGCCGGTGAACTCGATGGTGAAGGTGCAGTTGTAGCCCGAGCCGCAGATCTCGATGGCGGCGTTTTGGCGCTCGAGGGGTTTCCGTTGATATGCAGCGGCGAAAGCCACCTCCTCGAATTGCCTGCTCGGCGCGACCCAGTACTCAAAGTAGTTCGGATCTTTCCCTTTTTCGGCGTAGGGGACGGAGACGTTCCAGGTGGAGACGGAGAGCTCGAAGAGGTTGTTGATCTTGTCGCTGGGGAGCCCCGTCATGAAGTCGTTCGTGTCCTCGTGGGAGAAGTTGAGGGTGCGGATGTTGTCGCACATGGTGGTCTCGGTCTGCTTAACGGGCTGGACGGCGAGGGTGTCGGAGGTCAAGATAACAACGAGGGGGGTGCACCAGACGTAGAGGGCAAGAATCATGGCGACACGGGCCTGCTTGAAAACCTCGAAGTTGAAGATGGCAGACATGTCCTCGGCGGCAGCGAAGAGGGAGTCAACGGCGGCAAGGGTGAGGACCTTACGCCGGACAGTCATCCACACGCGCTGGCGGAAGGCGAGGATGACGGCGGAGGCGAGACTGGCCTTGCTTAGGAAAGCGAGGGCGGTGCCGTAGCGGAGCTTTTTTATCTGGTTATTCGCCTCGGTGTTGTCGAGACTGAGGTAGAAGAAGTGGTGACCGAGAGCGAAGGCGATGCCGGCGAAGAGGAAGAAGTACATGTTCCAGGCGGGGCGCCAGAACTTGTCGTAGAAGGCGATGTGGCCGGGCGGGTGGTAGGTGTAGCTCTGCTGGCGGTTCGGCGGAGGCTGCCACGGCGGCGAGAGGAGGGCCGAGTGCGAGTCGATGCGGACCTGTCTCTTGGGCGGGAGAGGACCGGTGTAAGGGGTGCTGAAGCCGGACTGGGAGGGCGTGTAGTTGGAGTACTCGTACGAGTCCATCTGTAGCGGCGCGGGGCGGTGCCGGGGTTGGTGGCCGTGGTCGCCGGACATCGGGGCCGGGAAGTAGGCGGCAGCTCCGGCCCGCTCCGAGAATGAGGGCTGGGGGGATTTGGCAGAGGGCGTCGGGGGGCTCCGTCCCTGAGGCCCGTACGGGCTGCCGATGGGCGCCGGCGTCGACGGGGTCTGTGCCCCGACGGGCTTCCGGGGCAACTGGCGGGTCGGGTGCCATTCCGTCGACGATGTTAGTTGAATCTCTGGGGAGTCTTGTCGCAGGCCGAGACCTTGGTCGGGGCCTTGGTTTTTGCCGTCCATTATGTATTTATTTATATGATACACGATTAAGGTATTAGATTAGGGGGTGGTTTGGGGGTGGAATATTTTCTTTTCAGCGTTGGTTCGTTGAAGGATTATGGATCGGGAGGAGGCGGCGTCGGTCAGTGAGTCCTGGACATAGCGGGAGGATGCCGCCGAAGATCCATGCGCATTGAGGAATGGCCGGGGTGTGAAGGAAGCCAGAGCTGGAAGGAGCAAGGTATGCAGCTTTGAAGCAGCTCTTATCGAGGCATCAGCCGGGGAAACCGACTGGTCGCAGGCCGGTTGGAGGTTGTTTGCGATGAAGGTGTGTATGTGAGTTTGAGGGTGAGTGAGTGTGAGTGTGTTGAAGCAAGCCAGCGGCGTCGAGACGGGAAGAGACACCACCTTTCAACGCAGACAATAAGCCAGGGCTAAAGCGAGCAATGATCAGAGAGAGAGAAGAGCAGGAACCAGGTGGGAAGGAAGGAGAATAAAAGGGAACTAATAAGACAACGCTCATGTGCTTCCTCCCGCCGACACCAACGAGGGCTGAAGGCGACCAACAGCACGAGTTGCCAGCCGGGGGGGTCGGAGGTGGAGAGGGGCGGCGGTGGCGCAAGTATCTTGGTACCTGCGATGGTAGTGGAGGTACCTGGGTAGTGTAGTCCAGCATCCGTTTAGGTCCTGTACTGCCACAGCCTGCTTCCCAGCAAATCTCGGTGGACATCATATGAGGTAAGAATAGGTGACGTGACAGCGAGGTACCTACCCTACCCATGGTTTCTTAAGGTAGATAGGTAGTGAGGGAAGTATCTGTACACCTTTGACGTTGGAAGACTTATGTTGGTTGTCAATACGGACACCAGAGCCTTCTTGCCCATGTCTTGGGGGCCGTATGTATCGCAACGCAACGCACCGCCCAGCACCGCATCGTACCTCACTGCATCGCATCACCTCCATCCATCTTTCTCTCGGGACTGCCAATGCTTCTGCAGCTCAGCTCGAGGTGATGGCGCAGGACTGGCGTCGCCGGCGGACGCTAAGTGTTAAGGCTGGTTACCTCGAGTGCCCAGGTGCGCTCGCCGCTGAGGCTTTCTCACTGGCGGGGTTCGAGCAGCGCTGTGTGATTGGTGAAGAGTACGCCAAAGTCCGCAGTGTAGGTGGTGTAGGTACCAACAGTACCTACACTAATATTGTGTAGCGGCCGGGATCTGCCTCAACGGGGAAGGATTCGGGACTACACTACACTGTACACTAGGTATCTTGCGCTCATCCCATTGCCTTTGTCGGGACGGGCCAAACCCTTTTTTTCCCTTGTTTTTTCTTTCCCTGGCCGTCTCGTCTCCTCTTCATATGGGCCGGTCCAGGTTCAATCGCTGCTGCCTTCGTGTTTCATGGACATTCCGGGTCCAGGGTACCTAATGCTGTAGCCTCGCCTGTGATGTGCGGAGTGGAGCTTCACTCGGACTTGAGGACTGGGGTAGCACTCAACTCTTCCCGCTAAGACGAGGCCGGGCTCATCCTCTCTTTCGTGGGGCCAGAAAAGACTCGAAGGATGGGTGTGATGGAGTACGTGGTCATGGTTGTCCAGATGCAATGCAGGGTTCAGGATGAGGTGAGATGACGGAAAAGAGATTTGAAGTGGAGGGGGGATGAGACGGGGGCGGTGCGTTGCGAGACTTTCTGATGAGTGATGAGTGATGAGTGGCAGAGTACTTGGTGCCTTTCCCTCGCTCCAACAGCCACTCCAGGTTGGTAATAGTCGTAGTATTGAAGAATCGTTCCCGAATGGGAACCAAGCGATTCATGGACATCCACAATTCCTGCGGCTGAGGCCTGGTCCGCCTGCCTGGTCTAGACCCTTTCCTCTCTTCCACTTTGTTCTCTGGAAAATATTTAGAAACAATCGAGCATTTCAGCAAAATGGTGGATGAAGTAAGGTTGAGACTAGGCTGATCCGACTCCACGGCTCCTTGGGACTACTCCAATGTCCGGGAACCGAGGGTGTGCGCATGCGTACAGTACCCAGTAGCCCGAGGGCCCGGCTCCCATAGGCAGAGTCCGGGTACCTACTTGCCTTCGTACTGATTTTGACGTGCCGACCCAGGAAAGATTTAATAAAGTGCGTCAATGAAGAAGATTGAACCCCACTGGCTCGGCAAGAGCAATAGCATGAGGCTGTCTGTACCATGTACCTGGATCCATCCACGGCAAGTCAGATAGCCTAATAAGAGAGACAGAACAGAGGCAGAGCGAGAGAAGCTGGCAGAGAGGACAGCAAAGACGCTGAAAGTGCAAGCCGCGTGGTGTGGCTGCTGCATGGCTGCGCAGGACCGCGTACTGCGCTTCTTGGTGGACGAATCCAGGTTACTAACCAAGCCCGGTCATTACGAGGACTGCGACGGGTGCAGCAGCTGACGCGCCCTTCTCCCGCCCTCCCTCTCGTAAATCGAGGCCATCTCGTCCTCTCCTCTCGACCGGCACTCGTCCGTCAGTGAGGGTGTGCACCGCATCCTCCGGCTGCATACCGGGCGCGGGATGGATGACCAGACCTTTCGCCAACCCCTCCCTCTCAACGGCCTCCATCTCCGAGATTCAGCCCTACGCCTTTGCTCTTGCTTCTCGTCCCGACAGACTGCTGATGAGTCCCGTCGTCACTCTCACTCTTTCGTCCTCCCAGCCTTGTCGGCACTGCCACCTCGAACCCGATGGCGTGTAGTACGATTTCAGCCCCTTACGCCGGCCCCCAACTCAGACCGGTATCCTCCGTCGGAAAACACTTGCACTTGGGATGTCCGGTTGGCCAGCCTTGAGTTGAAGAGGACGATCGGGTTGAGCGGGAAAAAATCATAAATCTTATGTATGCTGCGACAGTCTCTACTGATGCAAATGTAAGATGTCATCGCCCCGAGCTTCGATGTAACAATGGTGTCTATGCCGTCTCCTCTGTCGACAATGTGTGGTCTCCCCGCGGAAAATGCGAATATCAAAAACAGAAAGAAACAAAAATAAAGAAATACGACGAGCCGTGTACCCCAGATGGCACCTCTCGTCGGGTCCTGTACCCATTACAATCCCAACTCCGACCGGGCTGGGAAGCCTCCCGAGCCAAAAAAAAAAAAATGCATCTTTGCTGTCTTTCCCTGCCATCATCCTTCTGTCATTGGTCTGTCATCTGTCGTATTTTCACGTGTTGTTGTTGTTGTTGTTGTTGTTGTCTTGTCCTCTTCTTCGTCATCACGTCGTCGTCGTGCTCAGAACACAAGGGCCGAAACCCTCTCGCTCTCCCTGTGCTCCTTCTCCTTCTTCTTGAAGAGCGACTTGAGCATGTTGTTCTTCTTGGGCCGCATCGCCACCTCGATGACCTCGTCGTCCTTTTGGCTTCTGCCGTCCTCGATGCTCAGCATCGACACCCGACCCGTGCGCTTCGACGCCGAGCTGCGGTGACTGCGGTGGCTGCTGGCAACGCTCTCGGCGTCCCTCTCGGACCTTGCGACGCTGCTCCTGCGCTCGGGCACCTCCGACTCACGCACGCTGGCGCTGCTGCGGTGCGACCTGTGCGAGTGCGACGTGTGGTGCGACCTCTCCGACCTCTCCGACCGCGAGCTGCGATGCGTCCTGGAGGTGCGCTGCGTGCGGAAGCTCCGCTCCGACCGCGTGTCCGGGTCGCCGCGAATCGACCGTGCGGCCTCGGGGCTGATAAGCTCCATGTCGACGCTCTCGTCCTCGCCCGCGGGTGCGATGCCACGCCGCCACGTCTCGATCGAGCTGAGCTCCTCCTCGAGGCGCTCGTCGAGCACCACGGCCTCCTCGTAGACGACGCTACCCTCGCGAGGCTGCTGTTGGTGCTCCTGTGCATACGGGTCGTACTGGGCGTACGGGTCCTGCTCGTAGCCGTACTCGATGGCCTGCGGCGCCGGCTGCGCCTCGAGAGCGATGGCGTTGGCCATCATGGCCTCCCTCTGGGCCTTGGCGTCCTTGATCTGCTTGACGATCTTCCATCCGCCGAACATGACGACGGTGAGCCCGACGGTCGCGCCCGCGGCGATGAGGAACTGCGGTGACGCGAGGAGGGCGAAGACGGCGGGGGAACCGCCCTTGATGACGGACAGGAAGGCGGGCGACATGCTCTTCAGGAGGGTGGAGAGCTCGGCGAGCGTCAGAGCCACGGCGGCGGCGGCATCCGGGTTCGCCTGGAGGTGGGCGATGGCGGCCGTCGCGGAGTACTGGACGCAATGGGCCTCCTCGAGAAGCGTCTCGACCTTGGCGACGAGACTCTTGGCCTGGTTCTCCTTGGGGTCCAGGTCGGTGCGGTCCTGCAGGTCTGGGGGGATGTTGCCGTACGCGAGGTCCATGTCGATATCCTTCTTCTTATGGCCCGTAGGCACCACCGGGGCCGAGACGGTGCGAGGTATGTTGGCGCCGCGAATGGTGGCCGAGTCGGCGAGACTGTCGCTGCAGGTCGGGGCGGTGGTGTAGTGGTGCATGGTCGGGCGGCTCACGGCCATGTCGCGAGGAGCGGTCTCGGCATAGGGGGAGCGGTAGGCGCCCGGAGGGGGAGCTCTCGAGGGCGTGACGCTCGACACCTCAGAGTGGGTTTTGAGGTTGTTCTCGGTCAGGGCAGGTCTCGATGGGGGGTAGTACTCCTGCTCGCGGTCGTGATAGTGGCGGGAGCGGTGGCTCCTCCGGGAGCTGGCGACGGAGTGGCCATCATCGTATGAGTATCGGCGTTCGAAGGCCTCGGGAGGCAGATCTCGGGAAGTGTCAAAGGTCTGGGCCCGCCTGAGCTCGCGGTCGGCCTTGACGGCGGCCTTTTTCTCCTGGTATGAGGCCTTGGCCTCTTTGAAGATGCCGGCTAGATGTTTTCCCTACAGCGGGAGAGAAGATGATACGTCAGCTTGGGCCCGAAGAGCTGGTGTTGCTGATGTTGCAGCAGTGCATTGTGTGCATGTTGCAGGTCGGATATCGAAAAGCACGCAGCGGTTGGACATGGAAGTTGGAAGAGGGGCTGTGGGGGTAGAATGTAACGGGTGTGTGTGAATGAGCCGACTTACGGTGCTTATAATCTTCCCCGAGTTGTTGATGATGGTGACCGTCTGAGTGAGGGCCATGATGAAGTTTGAGATATGGACGAAGTCACCCTTTTTGGCAACGAATCGACCAAGAGAGAGTGTGTGTCGTTGAAGGAGTTGAAGAAGTGTGAGGGTGGTGCACTCACACAGGCGGTGACCCTAGTGTGGTGGTGTTGGTCGTGGGTGGTACTAGCCGAGTTTTGAAGCTTCCCGTCCTTTAGTATAAGTCACGACAGGGAACCCCAGAGAAGGGAGGTTGGTGGCAGCGTTGGCAGAGGAGAGGGAGCCCAGGTCCACCGCCCAAGCAAAGTGATGGAATCGTTGCGCTGTTCGAGGAGGGGCCACTCGGGGAGATGCTCTCACGACTAGGCACTCGTCGCGGGGCCGGGGGTCCCTCGCTGGCGGACGATGCGGTGAAGAAAGGAGGCCCCTAATGGTAAAACAACTCCACCGTCAAAATTCGAACGGAAGCGAGTACCGACTTGGGTGACAGGGGGGGGGGGGGGTCGCGGAACGGGAGGAGAGAGCTAAAGCCCAGATGAGGGACGGGCGCCCTGCAAATCGCGACTCCACCACCGGGGATCCTTTGCCCGGGACTGAAGCTAACAAAGCCGTTTGGCTGTCAAAGTGGACGACGGCGGTGGACGGTGTTTTGCGGTCAACGACGAGAGAGAGAGAGAGAGAACCAAAAACGGTGAAGACGACGTTTCCGCAAGGTGGAGTTTCGAGAGGCTGGGCTGGGGATACTATGGATAATGGGGGAACCAGAAGATGTCGTTTGTGACAGCGACCAGGAGAAACAGAATGACGAAACGCCGGCGCGTGCAGAGAGGAGGGGGTTATCGTACGGCGACCCGCGTTGCGTTTTGTCTCTGTCTCTTTCGATGCGTTGGTTGAGATGAGAGCAAAAGAGCGGGGTGGAGGTGATGAGAGAGACAAAATAAAATAAAGATAAAAGGGGGGACTAGGAGGGAATCGAGGGGGGTTTCTCGAGGATGAAATATACCGCCACTACCGCGTCTACTGCCACTCGATACGCTATTCAAGATTCGTTACAGCTTATTACCTGACTAGCTGAGCAGCGTGGGAACCAGCCAACAACAATCAAGAGATGAGAGTTGGGCCATCATGGCCTGCGGGAGAGAAATGGCTCAAACGCCCAGCCAGACAAGACGACGAACGAGACGCCCTTGGAATTTTACAGTTCCAATCACGAGACTGGACGACGTTCCAGCAATCAGAGTAGATTACCTAGGTATACAAGGTACAACGTTCCCTGGAGGAGGTGCTATGTGTCCGTCCGTAGAGTGCCTGGTAATGGTGTATGCGCGTCTCTCGAACCGCAGTCACGTCGCATTACATTACCAGGGCAGGTACATCTTTTCGACGCATAAACTACCCAAAACTGAGGTACCCGACAAGACCGGCCCAGACCACCGGAGGCAGGGCGGCACCCCGGCGATTGGCTACGGCGGGAAACGTTCAGCGCCTCTATTACGGTTTTTGGGCGCCGGTGCAGGTGCAGCTGGCCACCGCCGGAACGCAACCTACACGGGTGAGAGTGCGGTACCGCCAGCATCCTCTCACCTCCTTCATCAACTCATCTACCCATCGCATCTCACCACAGCTGACTTGAGGTGGGCAAGAGGGGGCAACGGGCATCACTCACTCGGCAGCACCTCCCACCACCACAAGATGTGATTGCCACTGTACAACACACAGCTCACGGCGCTCACGCCTATGGGCTCGTCCAGGGCTTCGGCCCCGCTGTACCTGCCTCCGCCGCTGACTCGGACCACCAAGTGGCTCTTCACCTCCAGCTGGCAGCCCGCTAGACTGGTACCTGTCCCCCTCGGCAACCTGGAGCTTATACTCAGGTATCTGCGTAATAAGGTGCCCTGGAGTGACTTGGGTAGTCCCTGTCCATCTTCTCACCGCGGCTTCTTCCCGCTCTTCCCGACCAACCTTTGCGCCTGCCGTCCAACACGTGTGGACTCCGTTTCCAGCCCTCCTCACCGCACCGCAGCAGGTACTTCGGATACAGTGTAGCCCATCAATCGGCCGGTTCCAGGGGTGGCGCACCGCTCGTCCGCCTTCCATTACAATCACAATCGTTTGGCTCGTTATTCCCCGATGCTCCCGATGTGTGATGGGTCTGCTTCCCCCTTCACTCTCGTCCTGCTTTCCCGCCGTTTCCCTCTACCGAGTGTTGCTGCTCCCACTTACGCTGCTTCTGCTTCTGCTGCTGCTGCTGCTGCTGCTGCTGCTACCTTCCATCTTCTTCTCCTCCTTCCAACGACGTGTGTTGTGTATGCTTGCTGTCATGTCTCTCTCACCAGCTGCATGACGCATCACGCACGATGAGGTCGCACAGCTTCACTCGAATCTGAAATCGTACAACTCTCTCCAGTTGCTGCCGCCTCCTGATTCCTTGACTGCTACGCTACCTCCGCTTCTCAGCAAACCCGACGCTGCGTTCCTGACCGTTGACGTCGTGTGTGACGGTCTCCCACGCCGACAACTTGGCTGCGAGCCGTTAGCCGACAAACCACATCGTCATCCGGTCAATTTGCATCAACACGTTCAGCTTGAATTTTCCACTTGACACTGGAACTCGACTGACTGCGGAGGAGCGGCCATTTCCTTGCGGGGCAAGAGAAAAGCCTCCCGACGCTCGCCTCGGCACCGTCTCGGTCGTTCACTCACTCACACAAGATAGACGTTATCATGTCTCTCACTCATTAATATGCCTGTCTCACTCTTACTCCGTCAGTCATCACACCCAAGCACCAACCCACCAGTTCACGCTCCGGACGCGCGGAGACATAAAGACGAACTCATCCCCCTTCACTCACTAACTAGCTCACCTATCACTCCCAGAAAACAAATCTGCTCTCCACCGCGGCCCTCCCCATTGGATTCGCCCTGCCCTTGTCAATCCGCACCCTCATCAATCCCATCAACTGCACCCGCCGATCCCACCACACCACCATCGGGCTCTCCCATCCTCTCCATTGGGCTGCCATGCACCCGCGACACCCCCAACTTCACTCCTTCGTCCTGCGCCCACGGTCTCGGTCCTGGCAGATCACCTGTCTCCTGCCGCCTCCTCCTGTTTGCTCGCAACTTCCGACTGCTCAGAGCGCGACACGACACCACTAGGTGGCAACTGTCATCGCGCGAACTCTAGCGCACATCCCGACTTATAATACGTTTGCTCCTTGGCTGAAGCCTCTAGAAGCAGAGACGGCCTGCGCCAGGCCTTCCGCTTCGTGCTCATGCCGTTGGAGCACAAGCGGAAAGTCTCGTCAGGCTTCCCCGCTGGCTGGGGCGTTGCCGGCTCTCTCGGCCATCGCCTCGCCATCCTCGCGCCCCCATCAGCCAAGAGGGAAGTGTCCCCGTCTTGATGTCAACCGACGCCGTCGTCTCCTGCGTCTGTCGCGCGGTTGGACAATGGCTGTGCACATACCCGCTAAACGCCCGCCCGCGCTGTCGAGCTAAGGCCCGTGACTAGGCTCAAAACTTGAGATTTGACAGCCCATCTTGCACTCCCCTCTCTCATTTTATGAATCAGGCGCCAATACCGCCTCTGCGTTTGTGACTTCGACTTCACCACTCGTCTTAGTAGGTATGCCGTATAATTCGGCCGTAGGCCATATTGCCCGCGGTCTCCTAGGGACAACAGCCACATTGTTAGGACTCTTATTTCTATGACTGTCAGCAGAGTGCTGATTGGATGTCATTAGTAAAAGACCGAAGGCGTCTTCGGATTAGTAATTCGCGATGCTGACAAACCTGTAATCCTTTGTCGCGATGGACACCAACAGTAGTCATCTCTGCCCCTCGACGTGCCCTTGATATTCTTTTTGGGTTGTCTCGGTTGCAAAGAGCAAGTCCAGGTATATTGAATTTCATTGGCTATTTGCGGGTCGACTTCATTCGTTGATACTAGCAACACGTATTCGATTCGTCCGCCCAACACTAGGAGAGTGCATCTTTTTGCCTCGAATCTCGCTGCGGAGCTCTGCCATGGACCCAAGCATGGAGCGTCTCAACGTCGGGGTCGTCCAAGGGGCGCCACCAATAGGCATCTTGCTCTGCAGCATCTGCAGCAAGCCTTTCAACCAAGGCGGGTACCCACGGGCATCTGTGTTCGGCAGGCCACAACTCACTGCCCTTCCTCTAACACTCTGATTAGACAGTGCATTGCGCAGGCACATCTCGTACTGCCGGCGAACACAGAACCGCCCCAAGGTCCGGCCCAAGCCTTGTAGAGAATGCAAGGTAGCCAAGAGCAAGTGCAGTCTCCAACAGCGTTGCGTTCGATGCGTCAAGAAAGGGCTCGCCTGTGTCTACCCGGAAGCAGCTGTGAACGAGGTATATCGTGACCTGACGAGAACTCTGGCCAAGTCTCCTATCTTGTCCTCTGCTACATTGCCTCAACCATCCAACTCGGAGGTTCCGTCGCACTCCATTGACGAGGAGCAATTTTGGAATACTCCCTACGAAGGACTCGAGACTCTCGACGCTCTCCTATTCCCCAGCACGACTAGCTTCCCCGCTGAAACCGGATCCTTCGCTACGACTCGAAGCAACAACCACGTGGCTGGCTTCGCCTTACCACGGACGATCGACCAACTGGCTGCTGCCGGAATCCGGAACGACAGTGCCATCTCAACCCCGACGCAGTTGCAGTTTCCCCTTGGTAGTCTACGCAGGCCGAACCCTGCTTCCGAGAGCTGTGCGAAAATCATCAGGCAGACGTTGAGCGCTTTCCCTCAGATGATGCTGCGTAGATCAACTTTCCCGCCGTTCATACACCCACAACGGGATAAGAGCCATCTGCCCGCACCTCTGGCCAGCTGCATGGCAATTTCTGGTCTCTTTGCCTCCAGAAACGATGACACTCGGCCCATCCTTTGGAAAGCAGTCCGGGAGGAACAAGAACGCTCCGTGCAAATGGTAAGCGGTCTTGGCTCGGGTCCGTAACCACTTACTGACGTACCGCAGATAACAACTTACTCAAGGTCCGAGTTGTTTGCCGCAATGCAAGCCCAGATAATCTACATCACAATGCGCCTTGTTGATGGTTTCCAACCAGATGTTTACAGCCGCGAGTACAATGCGAACATGCTGCTGGCCTACAAGGTCTATACCCCCTGCCCCTAAACCGTCGGGGCATTATGCTGATTTTGGACACAGGCGTTCTGTACTCAGTACATTGCAATGAAAGGCCATATTTCCTGTAACGACCTTGTAGATCATTTGCCTTCTGATGATGCAACTGAATGGGAAGCATGGGTTCTCGAAGAGTCATTGAGAAGGTAGGTTCGTCCCGTAGCCACCCAAAGCAGCTTTTACTTACCCCCTACAGAGTCCTTTGTATCTGGTGTCTGTTCGCGCAAGTCAGCTCTATTGATGTAGGTATCCCCTGCACTATTTTAGACGATTGGGAAAAGGTCCCACTTCCCTGCCACAAGTCGCAATGGGCGGCAACGACACCAGAGGACTGGAAAGAGGAAACAGAAGCTATTCGCAACCTCCAGAACCAAGGAAGCGGCCCGGCAACCTTTGGGGATCTTTGCGATTTATACCGAGGCACGCCTGGAAAAGCCAAAAGCGACAGGCTCAGCGTTTGGAATGCGGGAGCAGACAATATTGGGATGCTATTGAATCTTGTTGCAACAATGGCTTAGTATGATATTGTATCTCATATTGAAAATTCCAGTCTGTTATCTACCAATCTCACCATTCATTCCCTCTGGACACACATTCTCGAGACACTGCGCACTGAGAACCAAGCTTGTGGCTTCAGACCCGACCCATTACCAAGCAATAATTCCCCCCCGATTAGAGAACGTGGCAGAAGGCCCGCCCGGAGCCGCGGTTGCGAGCTCCACGATCCTCTGCGCTCCGACTTCAACCGGCACCCCACCGTCCATGTAGCCATTCATCCTGGTCTTTACCAGACCGGGGCAGACGGCGTTCGAGACTCCGCCGATGGGCTTCAAGACCCGAGCGTAGTTGACGGCGAGCATGTTCACTGCAGCCTTTGAGGCGTCGTAGGCTTTGTAGTCGTTATGGTGGTAAAACATGGTTTCGTCATTTGAGAGAGTGAGGGAGCCCATCTGCGAGGAGACGAAGACGATCCTGGGGTAGTCGCTCTTCTGGAGGAGCGGAAGGACGGCTTCCGTCAGAACGGCGGTACCAATGACGTTGGTTTCGAACGTTCTGGAGAAAAGGTCCCGAGGGGAGGATGCGACATGGTCAAGGGCTACGGCCGCGTTGTTGACGAGAACGTCGAGCTTGCCGTAGACTTCAGCGATGTGCTCAGTTGCCTTGTTGACGGAGTCGTCGGAGGTAATGTCCAACTGGACAGCGGAGACTGAATATCCCTCCTTGTTGAGGGAGTCAGCCACAAGGGTGCCCGCCTCTAGGTTGCGAGATCCGACAATGACGTGGAAGTCTGGGAACTTTGCGAGTTGACGGACGACAGCCTCGCCGATGCCGGTGTTTCCTCCAGTGACCAGTGCGACAACCATTGTGATCGATGTGAAAATGAGGATGGGCTGTAAGTGGAAAAGTATGGGATGCTAGAGTGCGAATGAGTTTGATGGTTGAGTAAGACGTTGTCTTGTAATGTCGAGTGCTGTCTGTGTTTCTCTTCCAGGCAGATGCAGAGTTCTATACTGCCTTTTATAAGTATTCATATTTCAGGACTACAATGAATATGTATTGTGGCCAACCTCTTCTCATTGCCGGATTACAAATGTGATGCAGCAAGGTCGTCGACTCCGGCCAATTTGGCCGTGAAGACAAGCGTGTCATACAAGTAGCGCCGGCGAAATTGGGCGGCCAGGAGTGGGGCCGTCACCCGGAATCCTCACAACGGGCGACGGCCACTTTCGCCGAGGCGGGGACTCTTCCGCCCGCTGACGAGCCGCGTTGGTAATCATCCAGAACGCAGAAGTTCGCAGTTCTACACATTAGTGAGCTAGAGCCGCTAGGATGATATGAGTCGCTTATGGCCACACACATAGAATTGTCCTTGTTAGTGACGGCTGGTACCCATTGAGGCCGGGTGCTAATTATGGCCGAAGATTACTGACACGAGGCAGAAATGGAACGCTGATACATTCAAGTCCGGAATTTGACAACCCCAAGGCCTGAAGGTAGAGTAGAAGAAGTGATTTGGCTTTGGGATTGTTCTCTAGACATGGCGAAAGTCCCGAATAGCCTGCAGCGAGCCAAATCCATCCCGTATCTTGCCCCGGAGGCAACATGACGGCTAAAAATGACGTGTTCAGGGTCTTTAATCGTCATCCTCGGCAAAATAAGAACACACGTACAGACTTCAGGGGTGTGCGGGACTTGGAAAGATTATCATCAGACGTCGGCTCATTTGCAATCGGATTTTGCAAATGCTTCTGAGGGCTACCTTTTGAGACGAGATGATGTCAATGGCCTAAGCTTAATGGAAAGGGTCAGTCGGGATAGGGGAGCTCGGAGATCATTCTTCATGAGAGCATTGGATGGAAGTGAAGTGTTTGTGACTTGGCCCTCTTATGAACAGTGCCAACCTGGATATCCGTGACAGACCGTCTGTTCAGACGGAAGAAGTGCCGTGAGAGCTTGAACACAACCGACTAATTTGCCAGAGTTCTGTTTCTCTGAAAGAACAGAGACATGTTCTGTATGTTCATACTGGGGATGGAATTGTCGATTCCGAAATGATTCTAGGAAATGGTATCTCATCAGCACCAAAACAAATATTGAACCACACGTACATTGTTCGTGAGATTGCCGGGCTCTTGTTAGATGACCGATCACAGGCCAATGAGGAGCACTTGTAACAACATTAAGCTTGCTTGCAGATGTAAGCAAGGTAAAGCAAAGAGGCGCTGCAGCTCCTTCGCAACGAGAGCTCCCGAAGGAGGATTCCGAAAACCTTGAGCATGCCGCATGCATGCACCACGCACCCAAGCTAAAATGGAATTCGTGGGTCAGAATCAGTCGGCAGATTTCGCGGTTAGTATTGAGCCGCCCGGCAAAGGCGGGAGGCATCCGCGCGAGGGCCATACTGCCCAGACTCTCCGAAGTTGTAGGCGTCCAACGTCGCAACATGGTGACAGTTTTGGAAACCCAGTCAGAGCCGATTTCCCGATTTGACAAATTTCATCGTCGCCACAGATGGTGTAACAGGCACTGACATATCGTCAGCGACGTGAGACACTGACGCAGGACCCGAGTTTATTCTCCCGAGTGTCGAGGTCAAAGAGCCGCAAAATGAGGTGCAGCTCAAGCATTCTGCGTGAGACGCGAATTTGTCAAGCAAATCAGACGAACCCGCATTCCCACTGACAGATTTGACTGACATGCCGACGCCAACTACATCCCTCTTGGCTCCTGCTTCCTGGTTGCTGAGCTCTCGCCACTGATCCTGATCCAACAGGATCCAAATCATTTGCGGCGCTCAGACGATGGTGATCTGACGAATTCTTCCGGTCAAACAAATCTCGAGACGTTTGGAAGGCACTCCCAAGGTATTTGGGAGCAGCATCGCCCACGTGTGTACCGAAACCTGCCTCGGCTTTCCAAATGCTGAGCGGTTTCTAAGGACACAATTGGCTGCCTCCTGTTTGAAACGCACGCAGGAACCAGTTGATGACCTGACATCACCATCTATAAATGTCTTGGGCACCCGCGGTTGATACATCGTGTTCGTGATCGAATACCCTATCATCTCAGCCCTATATCCGAGCAGGATAGATACAACATCAACCTTCAACTCCAGATCAGAAAGAGCTCCAACAACCATGCGCGGCCTAGCTGTTTTTGCTTCCGCCCTATGCGCAAGCTATGTCTCGGCGCAACAAGGAGCGGTTTGCTTTGATGATTTGGATTGCCTGCTGGCGGTATGATCACACAACCCTTCAGCAGACACGAGAGAGCAAGACACTGACTTTCAATTCAAGGGAGGGCAGAATGCTAAATGTTTGAGGGCACAAGCCGGAGGGATCACCGGGTACGTGAGAAATGTCGAGCTGAGAACCCCCTCGGAATGGGATCAACTTGATTCAACAACGACACATCAGAAGAAGAAGAGCGGGAGCTGACGAGGGTCCCAGTAACTGCCAAGCTGGTCAAGCCGCTGGCGCCGGAGCCGGAGCGGCTGGTGCCGCCCCAGCAAAGGGCAAAGGTCCGCAAGCCGCTGCCGCCGACCCGCTCGGTGCCCTTCTCGGAGGCCTCACTGGAACCAAAGCCAAGGGCAAGACGGCTGGAGCTGCAGCCCCGGCAAAGGGGAAGGGAAAGTCCCCAGCTCTCGGTGCTAGACAAGCCGCCGCAGCACCTGCCGCCGCTCCTGCACCTGCGGCGTCACCTGCGGCCGACCCGATCGGCTCGGTCTTGGGAGCCCTAACTGGAAAGACAAATGGGCAGCCTGCTGGCGCAGCTGCTGCTCCTGCCGGCTCCCAAGCCGCAGACCCGATCGGTGCCGTTCTCGGTACCGCGGCCGGCGTGCTCAAAGGCAAGGGTGCTCAGCCAGCGGCTGGTGCTGCGGCCCCGGCTGGTTCGCAAGCTGCGGATCCCATTGGAACGGTTCTGGGAACTGCCGCTGGAGTACTGAAGGGCAAAGGAGGTAAAGCCAATGCTGCGGCAAACGCAGTTCTCGGCGCTGCCGGCAACGTTCTAAAAGGAAAGGGAGCCGCCAACCCGGCTGCTGCTTCCCCTGCAGCATCTGCCGCCGCCCCTCCTCCGCCTGCGGCTGCTCCTCCTCCGCCGGCTGCTAGCCCTAAGCCTGCTCCACCCCCAGCCGCCGCCCCTCCCGCCCCTCCCGCGGCTCCCGCTGCGCCCGCGGCTGCAAAGCCGGCACCCCCGGCACCCGCTGCACCCGCGGCTGGGAAGCCGGCTCCTCCTGCTGCGGCTCCTCCCGCACCCGCTGCACCCGCGGCTGGCAAACCAGCTCCTCCCGCTGCTGCACCACCGGCCCCCGCAGCTGGCAAGCCGGCACCCCCTCCGGCCGCTGCTCCTCCGGCCGCTGCGCCTGGTGCACCTGCGGCTGGCAAGCCGGCTCCTCCCCCCGCCGCGGCGCCACCTTCTCCAGCTGCCCCTGCCGGCGGAAAGCCCGCTGTTGCTTCCCCCGCTCCCGCCCCCCCGGCTGCTGCACCTGCCCCTCCTGCGGGAAAGCGTGTTCGAGTTCGCTTCTAGACGTCTCGGAGGTTTATGTTATGTTCAACGTATCGATGGTTGAGGCTTTAGCTTAGACACACTGGTGTGGAAAGCGAAGGGACAGAGTTTGGCTTTTGAGAATGATCACAACGATAATATCAAGACATATTAAACATAAACCTTTCTCTCTATTGTCCAAACTTGCTGTGTTGCAGAGTACATTTGCGACATTTCTTCGGAAAAGGTATGCAGGCGAGTGAAAAGAAGCACGCATACAAGGCTTTCATCACGTCGAAAGGATATCTTCATCGATAGTCTTTCGCTTGGTACCTTTGACCGGTTTGCCTAGTATCAGTAAGGCAAACATTTTCATCACACAAAACTCTGCCATCCAGAGGTTAGGCGATAAATCCCCCACCTGGGGTAGGTACTGTATCGCGATAAGGCGGTCTCCGGTCTGGTCCGCCGGACTCGGATTCGGAAATGCCGGATCAAGAAGCAGAAAATGGTCTTGGCACTGACGGCGCATCCGGCAGGTGGTGTTGTGTGGAGGGAATAGTAATACCAAGAAAGGAAGGCCATGCAAACATTGAAGTCATTTGCACATGCGATTCTTATCGCTCCCTCGGATCGTCGCCTAACATAGTCACAGTGCTCATTCTTCTCGTTCGACAAACTGATGATTTACTGTTTACCTAGTCGCACTGGTTGTCCGAGCCTTCAACCCAGGGCTCGGAAAAGAGGAAATTTCTCAAGGGACACACGGCACAAAAAGGTCGTCACATTTTGTGCCCCTCTCGAAGCAGCTTCCCGGCTTAGCTCCATCTGACAAGCCTAAATCGATCGACGACAGTGCTTGTCACATGGGGCCAAGTAAATAACGACTGCCAAAGTTGAGCCTCCGCCCTTGACATGGATGGAATGGGACCAGCCGCAGTTGGCCGGCCGCAAGAGCTTCACACGGTGGCAGCGATCGAGGTAGCCGTAGGAACTTTCCAAGATATGTAATAGTTACTTCCCAGACAGGCCATCAAGAGAAAGCCTTTAGACTTGCGTATGAATATGGACATACCACGGGTAGCAGACAGTGGCATTCTAGGCCAGTCTAAGCTGGAGATAAGAGCGAACTCGGAAGCGGGAAGTAGACGGGGATGGCACCCGGAAACGCAGTGTGCGGGTTCCCTCTCAAGTCCCGGGATGTGGGCGGAGCCGTGCGGGGTGCCAACAGGGCATGTGGTTGGGAGCTGAGGGCTTTGACGGTGGGACAGAGGTCAGATTAAGGAAGGTAGCATCTCGGCGACCGGCTATGCCCGACTCTAGTAAATATAAGCTTGAATCGACCAATCTCTATCCATCAACATCGTGAGCCAAGACCTTGAGTGGAAACCGCAATACGCGCAAGTGAACTCAGCGGCGCAACACGCCGACCGATAAATGGGCCATAACGAGCATAAGAGGCAAGTCGATAGCCAGGCCGTGGTTGGGCTAATCAGATGGTTGCACAACATGAACAAGCCTCAGGAGAGGGTGCCTTTCTTGGCTACTGATGCCGTCTTGGCATTTCCTGAACCATCGCGAAAGCCGCCATTTCTCTTGGCAACTTGCCATTTGCCGACCAGCCGCCTTATCACGTCAAGCTTTTGGCCGCTGTCGTCAACTCCAAGCGCATGCAACCTTTGACAAACAGAGCAGGTGCGCTCTGATTGAACATGAATCAACTCCCTAGTTATGGAGCCTTGGAACCACTTCTATTGAATCGGTCAGCGCAAACGGCTGGAGTCGATCCAGTTCGCATACCACTGGACAGCCCGCGGTAATGTGCTCAACCTTGGGGCTATGTCCGCTTCAGGAAGGTTGAAGTTCACGATGCCTGACCCTCGAGATATCTCAGTTGATGGTGTGGCATGCCTGCGATGACTGCAATGGGGAGCAGACGACAGTTATATAAACTCCCAGAGTAACGGCCATCAAGGTGCTCTTTTTTCCTCATCCCCATCCCACTCCTCTCAGCCAAGGTTCTCTCCACTCGGGTTTCCGGCCTCCTTGTCAAGATGCAGTTCAAGACCTTTGTTCTCTCCGCCCTCGCGGTTGCTTCTGGCGCTCTCGCCCAGCGTTCTTGCGGCACTCCCTCTCCTTCCCAGGAGCAGATCGAGGTTGCCGAGCACTTCCAGCTCAAGGAGGAGAACGCTCGCGTCGCCGGCAACGCCACCCGCCTCGCCCCCATCAACGTCAACATCTACTGGCACGTCATTGCTTCTTCCAACTCCGTCAGCGGCGGGTACCTTACCCAGGCCACCCTAGACAAGCAGCTCGATGTCCTGAACAAGGCTTTCGCCCCCCACGATGTTCAGTTCGCCCAGGCCGGTGCTGACTGGACTGTCAACACCAACTGGGCCCGGGACACTGCCGAGCTCACCATGAAGCGTTCGCTCCGCAAGGGCACCTACGCCGACCTGAACGTTTACTTCGTTCCTGGTACCCCCTACCTCGGTTACGCCTACTTCCCCCAGACCGTTTCTACCGGCTCTTCTGCTTTCTACTACGATGGTGTTGTCATTCGCTCCTCGTCCGTTCCCGGCGGCAGCCTGGCCCAGTACAACCTTGGCCACACCGCTACCCACGAGATTGGTCACTGGCTCGGACGTAAGTGACCTGTCCCGATGATAACCCTAAGTCAATCTGCCGCTAACAAATACTCAAGTCTACCACACCTTCGAGGGATACCGCTGCGGTGGCAACGGTGACTACGTCTCTGACACTCCCTTCGAGTCCGAGGAGGCCTACAACTGCGAGATCGGTCGTGACACCTGCCCTACCCTTGCCGGCACTGACCCCGTCACCAACTACATGGACTACTCTGACGAGTAAGTACTCCCTCGAAGAAGTCAGCATCCAACGTTGTACTAATTCTTTCCCAGCTCCTGCTTCACCCACTTTACCGCTGGTCAGGAGACCCGCATTCACAGCTACTGGGACACCTACCGCGCCCAGTACCAGTAAGCGGCCAGGCTCACGACAGCGTCCCTTCGCCAGTAATCGTTACCGGAAGCACTGGCGGGGATCGCAACCTTTGGTGCTTAGCTTCTCTACCCTGTAGAGTTAGCTTCACAACCGCTGCCTGAGGATGGATCTATTGTCGGGATGTAGTTGTAATTAGCCATTTTATGTTAATAACTAATTGCAACATTACATACGCGAAAATCGTGTTCTCTTCTTCCCATTAGTCGTGCAGTGTCTGTGACGCCTTGTATTCACCATGCTCGTAAAATAGTGATTGTCAATGGTCTCTGCTGGCATCCGTCTGACAAGTATCAACAAACAGAGAAACGTATAGGCAGAAGGGGCCTTTTATTCTATACCCCTAGGTGTTACGGCCAGCCTTCTGACAGTGAGGTTTGTGTTAACAGAAGCTGAGGTTTGACGCTGATAGCAGTACTGAGGTATGCTGAAGGGATCCTGAGGGTTCAAGGCACTTAGGTGATCAGTCTAGGTGTCTAACAAGAGGGTCGTAGGGTGTCACGACTGAGGGCTGAAAGTATCCGAAGATTGATACGAGGTTGATAGCTGAAGAACTATGGAAGGTAGGACTCGAGGGTACTCGAGTCCCATCTATATACAAGTCCCGTTTCCTTGTTCATGCTGTGGTGGTGAGCGCGATACCGGTTGGGTGATCGCTCGAAGATCCACTGGTGAGCGCTCACGCTCACCTTATCGTCCGCTCACTCCCTTATCCGCACGTGACCTGTAACGTAGTTCTTCCGTTCCTGAGGAGTCGCCCTGTGTTCCTTGTTGGTTACGTTTCTTGTTATCTTTAACCGCCGATCCCCTGCGAGCGGGGAACGCAGCTGTTGGTAACCAACGGGTCGTAACACTATTGTTGTGTTACGAGCGGGTCAGGGCAACCAACTGTGGCACAAAGCAAAAGCTTCGGTAATGACAAATCCGTTGTCATTATCCCCTGTTCTGCACTATATAGTTACGAGCCTACAGGGACCAACTGCAGCGGTCGTAACATGTTGTTGTCCGTTATTGTTGCTATCGTTTGTTATAGTCGCTGGCGTCGCTGGCGTCCGTCGTCGTCATCGTCAATATTGTTGCTTGTAGGAGGTGGGATATTGTCACGGCCACAGATCTTGAACGTCAAAACGTCAATTGGCACTATGGATAAAGACTCTAAACTGGAGAAGAAAAGGAAAGAAACGGAAGAAAGTATGCTGCACACCTCCTGTTAACTGGTAAACCGGATCCTCGGATGATCCTCGGGCCGTAGCGCTTTGGCACCCAGCCGTCACAGATATTCAGCTTGGGGGTGTGAAATAATATCCCCCAGGCAGAATCCTGCTGATTGAGACCGAGTTCGGTCTGGGAAAGACTTCAAGTTTCTGATTCCCTCCTCAAGGCTAGCGCTCAGTTGGTGAGAACGAAACCACGAGGTTTGCTCATTGAAACAAGGTCCACCGAACGGGCGAGATCCGAGCGAATTAAGAAACTTGACCTCAAGATTTATCTTGGTTCGCGTTCACTATAATAACTGTCACAGAAGAACAGACAAAAGATAGGAGTGCAGCTTGAGTTGGAGATAACTAGCCAGGAGTTAATGACTAAAGCCGAAAATTACCCGGACCGAGGTAGATCGGCATTTCTAGAACAACGCCAACGCCACCTCTCCTGCCAGGCTCATGAACGTGAGCTTTTACACCGCCATATTATAGCTGACGCCAAAAAGCACAACAATGGTCGCTCCTGCAGATGGGAAAACATCACCGCTATTATCTCTCTGCGCAGGCGGGATAGCCGGTGGAGTCGAGGCTGCGTGCACATATCCTTTCGAATTCGCCAAGACACGCGTCCAACTCTATGGGCATCAGAAAGGGACGCGCAATCCGTTTGCCATTGTCCTACGGGTCGCCCGCGAGGAGGGCGTAGGTGCCCTATACAAAGGATGTAGCACCATGATTGTTGGGTCCATCGGCAAAGATGCAGTTCGATTCGTTGCTTTCGATAGCATTCGCGCGCTCTTCGAAGACAGAGAAACACACACACTCAGCCCAGCGCGAAGCATTGCGTCGGGTATGGTCGCAGGCATCATGAGCAGTACGATCATTGTGACACCAAGCGAGCGTGTGAAGACGGCCCTCATCGATGATGCGAAGACATCGCGCAGGTTCACAGGCGCCATTGGTTGCATCAGCACCCTCACGCGCGAGCAAGGGGTGCGCAAGGCTCTTTGGAGGGGCTACATCACAACGACACTGAAGCAGATTGGGACTACCGGCTTCCGACTTGGAAGCTATAGCATTATCAAGGACTTCGAGCGCAGCAAAGGAATGAACGTTGATGGCCCGCTGATGAGTTTTGCCAACGGCGCGCTCGCCGGAACGGTCACGACACTCGCCACACAGCCATTCGATACTGTCAAGACGAAAGCCCAGCAAGCAAAGGTAGTGGGCACTATGGAATCATTCCGGGGAATCATGGCAGAGGATGGGCTGAAAGGTCTGTGGCGAGGCACGGTCATGCGTCTGGGTCGGACAGTATTGGCAGGAGGCATCCTGTTTACGGCGAATGAGCAAGCACTGAAAGGGTTGAAGATTCTGACCGGGAAGTAGGGAGACTCCATGGGCCGATAGAATAGACGAGAAGCTCATTTGGCATGTTGAGCCGCGAACAAGGCTTGGTAACTCACAGACTACTTACTGACTCCCTCTGTCGCCATGTGGGCTTCACCTACTTTAACATCTTTGGTCGCATCAATCAGCTTCTTCCAAGTCCTGGCGCACTCCTCACTCACAGGGGCCCCAGAGAGTGTGGCCCTATTCCCAATGATGATCACGCCAGTTCGCGCCCGAGTCAGTACAACGTTCAGCCTTCTCAAGTCGCTTAGAAACCCAATCTCGCAGCGCTGATTGCACCGTACAGTGACAAACACGATTACATCTGCCTCTCTTCCTTGAAAGCTGTCGATGGTGCAGACTTCAACCAGATTGTTGGAAGAGAGATTCTGCTTGATAAGGCCGACCTGACGACTGTACGGGGTCAAGACCGCAATGACCGGTTTTGGCGTCTCTGCGGATGATCTCCCTTTCGGCAGCCCGGGCGCAACCTCAGTAAGGAGTTCGCATACTTTGAAGCACACCGCAGCCTGGCCCCTGTTACACTTGGACTTCTGGCCCAAGTCTTCTGGGGCGGCACTTTCAATGAATACCATCCGATGGTGCCGAGCCTCAGTCCCAAGGGACTCTGGACGGGGAGAGTTCTCTATGAGGGGCCAAGGAAACGTAGATGGAGGTATCGGCCTCTCTGATGCCTTGATGCCGGTCCCTAGATTACCGTCGTAAAAAACCTCCGAGCTGAAGCGACAGACGTCCTCATGTATGAGGTATTAAGTATCCAGCATCACTCTCTGCACTCCTCGATGTTCTTGCGCGATACACAATCTCTCAAATAGAGAGATATCAAAGTGGAGCGACAGGGATAGTTGCCCTACCGTAGGTCGAAGTTGTACATGGTCTCCCACTAATACGGCTTTTGTACAGCCCTTGGTCAACGGCACCAGCGAGGTCGGCTCGGTCTGTTGTGAAGCCTCGTCGATGATGACAATGTCGAACCTTTCTCTGCGTAGAACGCCTAGAGCGGCATCTATGCAGGTCGTGAAGACGATTCGGGCTTGCTTGATCATTTGTGTGGCTTTGCGTAGAGCGGCATGAGAGCTATGAACCTCCTGTCCCGCCATGGCGTCACAAGTATAATTCCGCAAATCATCGGAAACCTTGCGGACCTGTTTTGGGTTAGCTATTGCCTCTGTACAGAAAATGAAGGAAATTCCAACCTCGGTAGATACACGTATGGGGGAGATCATGTGTTCGTCGTCAGCGTGGTTCGAAACATATCTCCTCATCACGTTATCCACGGCGTTATGTGTCGGCGCTGAAACAAGAATCCGTGACTTTGGATGCCGAATCTGAAGTTGTCGGATAATCTCCACGACGGTATGAGTTTTGCCAGTCCCCGGAGGACCCCAAAGACAGGTAAGGGAATGTTTGGACGCAGACTCTACTCCCTTATTCTGTCGTTCGTTAAGAGTCTTTTTCGGGGTCAAGGCCGGCGCGCCGTCGTCAGCTTTGGAACCGAGATGGACCTCGGTTCCGAGGACCAGTTCGGCAATCTCACTTGCGCTACAAAATCCAAGAGCCAGATCTACAGTTGCATCAAACATCGCCTTAGTGGTGACGAAGGGCCCACCACAGGACAGTTTCCAAGAGCAGCCCTCAAGGTACGCCGGTACAGGGTGAAAGCACTGGAATTCAGCCTGACCCGGACTTGACCGTATGATAAGTGCGCTCATTGAGAATAATCTAGCTGTGGAGAAATTCGATGGCGGTGAAGCTTCAGTCAGTCGTACGTGAGTAGACGTCCTGGGTGTGCCGCCGCTGGAGTCAAGTCGAAAGTCTGCCCGAACAACAGGCCAACCATCCTCAGTGTCGCAGAGGCGTTTCAGTGAGAGAAGATCTGGGCGATCATAGTACTGTTCAGCTGCTTCCTCGACATGGTTGATTGTGATTCCGTTCAGAAGGTGTGTAATCCGTCGGGTGAGTGTTGGACGTTCCGGTACCAGCCGCGAGCTCTCCTGCTCCAAGCCGCCAAGCATGATGTCAAGTGCCAGAGAAGGGGACTCGACCGCCAGAGCGACGATCTCAGCCAATCGAGCGTAAGTAGATAAGGAGAGAACGCGACCTTTGCTCAAAATCTGCTTAAGTGGCTCGAGCATCATCTGGCCGACATCGTTGGCGGAAATAATGATCGCCCTCAGTATATCCTCGACATGGCTGTCCAGAACATCCTCTAACTGTGCCGGGAAAATCGCCCAGTCTAACCGCGAGAAGGCGACAGCCAGTAATGGGCAATCTCGCAAAAACGACAGCATCTCTGCCAGAAGTAAATCAGCTCTGACTGTGCCTGGAAGGTCTTTTTGGAAGGTGGTAAGGAGGAATGTAAAGCAGAGTCTCCTTCTCGTTGTGTTTAAGCAAGAAAGAAAGGGCTTTTTGTAACACTCTTGGTTGTCCAGATCGAGGAGCGTGGAAAATCTGTGATGTAGGGCGACTTGAACGATGTACTCGGGCACGGCCATCCAGTCAACCTCTTTGACTGTAGGCCTGCTGTGCTCCTTCGCATCACGCTCAAACAGTGGTATTTCTTCCCGAGTATCGACGTACTCGAGCCAAAGGTCCAGATCCCGCAGGGCGTCAACATCTTTGTTCGAGATTACATATATTTCTGTTGGTTTATTCGTCACAGGAATAATGCCTTTCGTTAAGAAAGGTTAACTCTTACCACCCGACAAAACGAAAAAACCCCCCCGATGGATGGCACCGACGGATTAGGAAATTTTTCGACATGGGTATAGGCCAATCAGCGTCAAGATTAAGAAATCGAAATCTATTGGTCCGCCGGTCTAGAAGCCCCGCTTTAATTCCTCCAGCCGCTGGCCAGCCGCTGGCTCGTGGTTCGT